>WAAF01019585.1:0-21389 GCA_013400475.1 Tricholaema leucomelas
CCTGTGAGTGAAGTAAACATCACCACTGTTTGCTTCTCACAGCCTGTATTCTAGTTCTCACCAAGACATTCTAGCTAGCTTCAAACTAGCACACACATCCATGTGGGTTTTGAACATCTCCAGAGTGGGAGACTCCACAACCCCCCTTGGCAGCCTGTTCCAGTGTTCTGTCACCCTCACAGTGAAAAAAATCCTCCTCATGTTTACATGAGACTTCCTATGTCTCAACTTCCACCCACTGCCGCTTGTCCAGTCTTTGGGCATTACTGAGCAGAGCCTGGCTCCATCCTCCTGCCACTCACCCTTTACATATTTATAAACACTGATGAGCAGCACTCCCCTTGCCCCTCGCCCATCATACACACTTAGAAAGGGCCTATCTTTTCAGTGGAGAAACCAATATTGGTATGTTGGGCAGGAGTGACATCTACTGTCCATTGTGGCCAGCAACTACAGGCAGATAGAATAGAGTAGAATAGAATCAGCCAGGTTGGAAGAGACCTCCAAGATCATCCAGTCCAACCTAGCACCCAGCCCTATCCAGTCAACGAGACCATGGCACTAAGTGCCTCAGCCAGGCTTTTCCTGAACACCCCCGGGGACGGTGACTCCACCACCTCCCTGGGCAGCCCATTCCAATGCCAATCACTCTCTCTGTGAAGAACTTCCTCCTAACATCCAGCCTATACTTCCCCCAGCACAACTTGAGGCTGTGTCCCCTTGTCCTGTTGCTGGTTGCCTGGATCTGATGCATCGCTGTCCCGCTGCTGCCCATCAAGATCCCTGGGTTACAAGGACATGAGTGGAGGTAGACTGAGCATTCCTGCCTTCAGGTCCTCAGTCCATATTGTCAATAAAAAGGAATGAGAGTCAGTATTCTAGTCAACATTAGCAAATCACCCAAACCCCTGGTTGATGAACACAAATATGTACTACGAACAAAGCAGTACTACTAGCAACTCAGAATCCGAGGGGGACCTCTCAACAATTAGGGGCATGTAACCAGAGAGCCAAATCCTTTCTTATCTTGAAGAGAAGTCTACAGTGATTGAGAATCCAGGCTGTGAAATCAAACCAAAATCAAATACACTGAAACATTTCGGTGCAGAAAATAAATCACAACCTCATCTGTGAACACAGATCTCAGAACTTCCCTGTCAGTTCTCGTGTGTGCTCGTTCCACAGTGAAATACCACAGTGCAGGGCTGGAAGAAAGCATTCCTGTTAAACTTGATGCTTTGTTTATCCCAAATTAATCAGTAACAGTATTTTTCAGCTTACAAGTCAAGTCAAATGAGTCATTTCAGGATATAAATTTATGGTTTAAATCCAGAGGTATTTTTCTGCACGTGAATGCTGAGAGTGACCAAGCACCCACAGAGGCACATATATCCAAATCCTAGGTATGAATAAAACAATGTAAAGGACTGCAGGATATTGAGGAGTAATAAAATAGGTAAATTAAGCTATTCCAGTTAACAAATTCAGTTTTTCAGCCTTCAAGACTAGTGAGAAATAAAGCTAGGACAGATAAGCCTGGCTGGTAAATGAGACTCTAGCTGTGGCAAAAAGATAGGATGAGGCTAGGGTAGCCTTGCTGTATTGTGATATGTCTTTCCTGAAGCAGTAGGATACTTGGATAGTTCTTCCTCTTGAAATGATGGCTATTTGATCTCATCCTTCACTTACAGCTTGCATATGTCAGAGATTAGTAAGATTCTAGAGTCAAGCAGGTTTGAAGGAGCATCAGGAAGCCTCTGGTGCAATGGGCTGCTCAGAGCATGGTTGGTGTTAATTTCAGACCAGGTTTTTCAGAGCTGTGCCCACTTAGGACTTGAAAATCTCCATGGATGACACCTGCACAGCCTGTCCAGGAGGCCTGTTCTTCTGCCTGGCTGGCTTTATGGAGTAAAGGTTTCTTTTACTATGTTCTCCAAATTCTTCTCAGAAGATTTGACTGGGTGACATTTTTAGTTTTTGACTGCAAAAAGGCAGCTATGGAGGGAATAAGGGAAAGTACAGGCTGTTGTGAACACCAGCTGGCCTGTGACACAGCAGAACATGACTCCACCACCTCCCTGATTTGCCTTTGGAATGGGCTGCCCAGGGAGGTGGTGGAGTCACCATCCCTGGGGGTGTTCAGGCAAAGACTGGCTGAGGCACTTAGTGCCATGGTCTAGTTGACTGGATAGGGCTGGGTGATAGGTTGGACTGGATGATCTTGGAGGTCTCTTCCAACCTGGTTGATTCGATTCTATCTAGCATGCAAGGAGAAGGTTACACAGACACCAGCAGACTGGCCTAGGCACTCTGTAGGACTAAGAAATATTTGACAAGAGGTGACCATTATGCCTAGATCTGTACCACCATTTGCTCTCCCAGTGTGCATGCTCAGCATTTGGTAACCAGCATCTGTACCTGACAAGGATGTCATGTGTGAGAGCTTTATTCTTGCCTTCTAGTGAAGGGATACAAAAGCAAAGGTAATCCATGGCAGTGTTTGCTTTCTGTCTCACACCATGAGAACTTAAGGGCTTCCTGACATTTATTCTCCTCCCTTCCAAGTAAGCTCCGTGGCTCACTTCCTTGCCTCTGTTGGCCACCACTGCCTTCTTCTTGCCTTTCCACATTCATACTGGTCTTGTTTTACCTGAATGAGATCTCTGCAGCTAAAGAAAAGCAGTAGGTTTATCTTAAACTACTGTGAACTGGGCGTGTAAGTAACTCACAATGAATACCCAATAAAGGGAACAGGAATGAGGAAATAACTTTGGAGGACTCATCTGGACTGCAGAAAGATCCAAGAGCAACACCTACCCTCAGCAGAAGACACACCCTGAAAGATAAGAGAAACCTTCACCAGGGTGTGGTACAAACAAGGCAGGAGGGAGGACATTGTCAATGTTATGTGAGACACATGTAGACAAAAAAGAAAAGAAAAAGTTAAACTCTTGAAAGCTGAAATGAAAGCAGAGAGAAAAATTAAGAAACATGAAGGAGGATGAAGCTGGTGTGAGGCCTGGAGCACAGAGCCCTGTGAGGAGAGGCTGAGGGAGTTGGGGGTGTGCAGCCTGGAGGAGTCTCAGGAGACTCATTGCTGTCTACAACTACCTGAAGGGAGGCTGTAGCCAGGTGGGGGTTGGTCTCTTCTGCCAGGCAACCAGCAACAGAACAAGGGGACACAGCCTCAAGTTGTGGCGGGGGAGGTCTAGGCTGGATGTTAGGAGGAAGTTGTTGCCAGAGAGAGTGATTGGCATTGGAATGGGCTGCCCAGGGAGGTGGTGGAGTCGTCATCCCTGGAGGTGTTCAAGAAAAACCTGGCTGAGGCACTTAGTGCCATGGGCAGGGCTGGGTGCTAGGTTGGACTGGATGATGTTGGAGGTCTCTTCCAACCTGGTTGATTCTATGATTCTGTGAACTTCTAGTTAAGGCATTGACTGTGGGCCCCCAAAGGTGATCTATGATAACTCATCCCTGAAAAAAAGTAAAAGGTGTTCTGCAGTAGTTACCTAATTTCCCATAGCTCAGTGAACTTAAAGAAATAAAAGGTGCTGCAAGTAAGACATCCCAAAGACTGATGCACCAATTGCATATCCTCTTATGCAAAGATGCACAGATATTGACAGCATTCTAGAGTTTTTTATTTGGTTTTGTTTGTTTGTTTGGACTTTTTCTTGTTGTTGTTGTTTTGTTACAATAGGTAATTACAAAATGTGGGAAAATAAATTGGGATCGAGCATTATGTCTTTGGAGTATACACATCTGTCTTGCAGAGCTGCCATGTTACAGGAAGGGTAAGCATCCATCTGGTGTGCAATCATCTACCCTGCTAGGTCCTGCAGGCACACTAGTACTCCCTTGTGGGTGAAGATGTTATACCCAGATGTGCTAGTTTGAAGCTAGCTAGAATGTTTTGGTGAGAAGAACTAGATTACAGGCTGTGAAAGGAAAACAGTGGTGATGTCTGCTTCCCTTATAGGCTTGCTGAGGTGCATAAGAATAAAAGCAAAACATAGATAAGAGCTGTCTCTCACTGGGGCTGCTGGCTGAGCTGCATCTCACTCTCTAACCTCACCCTCCATTTTTGTCTAATCCACTTTGCTTCCTAACCCCCTGTCTGAACCTCCATTCTTCCTTGGGACTGGGGTAAGGTTGAGAGGGGTAGGGGGAAGGTGAAGGGGTGGTTGAGAGCCCCTCCTGGGGACTCAGGTTTCTGGGAGGGGAGTTGTGTTTCTGTATTACCTTTTTACCTTGTGTATTTCTGTCTATAACTGTATATACTGTAAATATCTGCTTGTATATTGTGCTAGCTGTAAATATAAGCTTCATTCATATTTCCAGAGCCAGCTGAGGCTAGTCTGGGTGATTTCTAAAGTGGGGGTGAGGGAACACCCAAACCATCATACCAGAGAACAAAACAGAGGCATTAACGTTGCACTGCAGCAGTCTGAGTTTCCAACTGAGTGCAGGAAGGAAGTACTCAGTACAGGAAGGGAAATGAATGGCAGGAAGAGTGTGTGGCGTAGGTGCTCCCATGGCAAAAACTGCCAGGCTGCCAACTCTCACAGGACAGTTGCATCCTGGGAATTTTATGTAGACTCAAAGGAAAAAGGAAAGTTTTTCCCATAGGAAAATATGTGGGGTGGGTGTGAATGAAAATATATGGGTGTGTTTGTGTGTATTTTAAATCACCTTGGTGACAACTGATGAAAGCATTTGGTGGTGGGCCCTTGAAATGTCTCCATTGTGAGTATAAAAAGTTTGTTGGGAAAAGAAACAAAGGGGAGTAACATGGAGGAAGGAAGGATGTGGCCAATAAAGTCAGAAGAAGGATTTGTTAGACAATTAGTATCTAACCTCCACTGATACCCATAACACTTCAGAAAACCTTCTAGCAGTCACCATGAAATCTGGTGAGGAGAGATAACAGCTTTGATGCCTTCAGTTATAAGGGACCCAAAACATGATGGCAAAGTCAATGCAATTTCAGAAACATTCTTTGCATGGCATGGAAATGATTCACAACTGCATCTAGGGGATTATGCAATGGATCGTGTGGGATTTGTGCAAAAATATGTAACATATACATCTGAGCAAAAATCCAAAGTAACTGTTACTTAAGAGAGACCCTTTCCAGGCAGGGAAAAAAAAAACCCAAAACCAGATTTTGCTGGGAAAGATAGCAGAGGTGATCCCATTTACTTTCTGACAGAAGGAGGTGAACTCTGACAACTGGATCATCTTAACATATTTTACCATGCTCTTGGTAAGGAAGTTGGAGACAACATTGCACAGCATAATCAGATCTGAAAAGCAGAGGAAGTACTTTGACAAGGCTTGCATCATGAAGGCTTTCCTTGATGACACTGCATGAAAAAATGTTGTTTTCATAGACTTATAGAATCAAGCAGGTTGGAAGAGACCTCCAAGATCATCCAGTCCAACCTAGCACCCAGCCCTATCCAGTCAACCAGACCATGGCACTAAGTGCCTCAGCCAGGCTTTTCTTCAACACCTTCAGGGACAGCGACTCCACCACCTCCCTGGGCAGCCCATTCCAATGCCAATCACTCTCTCTGTGAAGAACTTCCTCCTAACATCCAGCCTAGACCTCCCCTGGCACAACCTGAGACTGTGTTCCCTCTTTAGAAATCACCCAGACTAGACTCAGCTGCTCTGGAAATGGAATGAAGCTTTATATTTACAGCTTAGCAGAATATACAAGCAGATATTTACAGTATATACAGTTATATACAGAAATGTACAAGTTAAAAGGTAATACAGAAACACAACAGCCCTCCCAGAAACCTGAGTCCCCAGGAGGGGCTCCCAACTGCCCTTCCACCTTTCCTCCCACCCCCCTCCCTTACTGCAGAACTTGCCTTATACCCAAGGAAGACTGGAGGGTCAGCCAGGGGAGTTAGGAAGCAGATGGATTAATCAGAGAGATGGTAGGTTAGGTTAGAGAGAAAAAAATGCAGCCCAAAGCCCAGACAGAGAGCAACTCCCTTACCTATGTTTGTGTTCTTGTTCTTATACATCTCAGCAAGCCTATCAGTGAAGTAGACATCACCATTGTTTCCTTCTCACAGCCTGTAATCTAATTCTTCTCACCAAAACATTCTAGCTAGCTTCAAACCAGCAGACACAAGAATCAAAACCTATTGAACAGGAAGAAGAAGAGAAGATAAAGCAAAACATAAATACCAGCCCTGTAAGATATCTCCACAATGTCATAATCTCTGCAGTCACCACACACTGGAAAGCTGAGTCATGCCATAAAATCATTAACATCCTCAGCACAATTGCTCTGGCACTTCTGGGTCAGCCCATGCTCCTCGTAATTCACTCTGTGAAGGAAGTAACCTCCCTGTCACAGAGGACCCCAGAAGAGACCTGGGGGTCCAGATCACTCAGCAGGCTGAGTACCTTTTGCAGACCATATGGAAACACATGGTTTGACTTTATTCCTAGGCTTCCTCATTCCTCTGACCTCCATATAAATGACACCAGCAGAAAAGTGTCTTACCCATGTAATATGCTCAGGATAGTTGTCTGTCAGAGGCATGAAATCCTTTTCTCCAGAGAAGTCCTCCTCCAGCCGAATTGCCCTAGAAACACAAGGTCTTAGACACCTCTCCCAGCTGCAGCACTCTGCTTGTGCTTCAGCTGCACTCTCCCTTCTTTTCTCAGAACCAAGTCTCTCTCTGCAGAAGAGAGAGGCAAGGGTTTGATCTCACTTCCCAGCACAGCGAGCCCCCTGCAGGGTAGCTCCTGCCAGTCCAAAACCCTGCTCTTCCTCACCTCTCCCCTCATTTCTCCATCTCTCCTATATTGCCACATTTTGGGACTTCAGGCAGGCACTACAGTGGTGTTGCTTCTTCCAGCCTGAGTGCTGCTGGCCTGCATCCTTTGCTGAGGACTGGGTGTAACAAACCACTCCAGCCAAACCAGACAGGTTACAGGCAGTCCCAACTGATCTTGTGAATACACAGGGCACATTCCCACATCTCAGGCATGTGCAGATGCCAGATGAGAAGCCAGCCAACACCAGCATGGCCCTGCCACTAGGTGTGGAACAGCTATCCCACAGGTAGACAAGAGGGGTCAGAGCTGCTCTTGCTTAGTACCATGGAGTCCATGCCACATTCACCTGGAAGAGACCTGGGAATGCAGGCAGAATGTTCCAATAGCCCAAGTGGGTTGCTGTGGCTTTCCCAGACAGTTTAACTGCACAATCCCCTGGAATTTAAAAGTAAGCTCTGCTAGCTGGAGTATGGTATCTAAGGAAACAGCTATGAAGATGAGAGAAGACAACACCAAAGATTTACAGGTAATTTAAAGGTGTGAACTTAAAAGCAGGGCAAAGTGGGAAGATGTGAACAAAAGTTTACAGGATGATGGAAGCATGGAACAAATTAAATTTATCTGGGATACATCCAATACTCAAGTCCACATACTCTTGCTGCACAGAGATACCTCCCTGAATTATAAAGGATAAGGGATGGAGATCTCACAGGATGAGAAGCTCAACATGAGCCAGCAGTGTGCACTTGCAGCACGGAGGGCCAACCAGATCCTGGGCTGCATCAGGAGAATTGTGGCCAGCAGGTTGAGGGAGGTGAGAAGGGACCTGGACAAGGCTGGAGAGGTGAGCACAAGCCAACCTCATGAGGTTCAACAAGGCCAAGTGCAGGGTCCTGCATCTGGGTCGAGGCAATCCCAAGCACAAATCCAGGCTGGGCTGTGACTGTCTAGAGAGCAGCTCTGAAGAGAGGGACTTGATGGTGCTGCTGGATGAGAAGCTCAACATGAGCCAGCAGTCCCTCTGCAGCCCAGAGGGACAACCAGAGCCTGGGCTTCTTCAAGAGAAGTGTGGCCAGCAGGGCAAGGGAGGTGATTCTCCCCCTCTAGTCTGTTCTTCTGAGACCCCATCTGGAGTACTGCATCCAGTTCTGGAGCCCCTATTACAAGAGGGATGTGGAGATGCTGGAGCATGTCCAGAGAAGGGCCATAAGGATGCTCAGAGGGCTGGAGCAGCTCTGCTATGAGGACAGACTGAAAGAGTTGGGGCTGTTCAGTCTGGAGAAGAGGAGGCTCCCAGGTGACCTTCTTGTGGCCTTCCAGTATCTGGAGGGAGCCTCCAAAAAAGCTGGGGAGGGACTTTTTAGGCTCTCAGGGAGTGACAGGACTAGGGGGAATGGAGCAAAGCTGGAGGTGGTTAGGTTTAGACTGGCCGTGGGGAGGAAGTTGTTCAGCATGGGAGTGATGAGAGCCTGCAATGGGTTGCCCAAGGAGGTGGTTGAGGCCCCGTCCCTGGAGATAGAATCAAAGAATCACAGAATCAATCAAGTTGGAAGAGACTTCCAAGACCATCCAGTCCAACCTAATGTTTAAGGCCAGGCTGGATGAGGCTCTGGCCAGCCTGATCTAGGTTAGGGTCTCCTTGCCCATGGCAGGGGGGTTGGAACTAGATGATCTTTGTGGTCCCTTCCAACCCTGACTGATTCTATGCTTTTATGATCTCCATCCCTAAAATATATCATTTCTGTCTTTTAAATGTGAGCCAGTGGAAGAGTAGAACACTGTGAGCCAAATCTTACTTAATTAATTCAGCAACACATCTCTGTGAAATACAGTCCAATTACAGGCATTAGGTTACTTTGCCATGGCTGCAGCCATTTGACTTTTATTTCCAGCAGGCTGTAATTGAATTATCACAATGTAGGAGCAGACAAGTTTCCCTCATACGTGACTGCAATTAAGGACATGCAATCACAATATGTTTTAAAGTGACTCCAATCAATTGGTTACAGTAAAGAATACCAAGTAATAGAGCGGTGACGCCACTGTTAAGACTGAAAGAGGGTTTCTGTTTCAATAATCAAGTTCTCTTTTATTACAAGTTCTGCTCTTGGATAATTTGTTTAAAGTTCATTATGTGTCTACAGCATACATCATTTGCCCTCAGCTTGGGCTGCAGAAGTCCCATTACGTCCAATTACTTAGTGTGATAAAATCTGCCACAGTACAAACTGTTCCTTAATTAGATTTAAGTTTTCTCTAAATTCTATTTATAATTCAGACAGCAAAATAATAAAGCCAGCAGCAAAGACTTGCTGTCTCCTTTCTTTGGTCCCTCTGGTAACCACATTAGGTTGGATATAACCTTAGGCTGTTTCAGAACTGACACCCACTTACTGGATGAGGCACTTAGTGCCATGGTCTAGTTGACTGGATAGGTCTGGGTGATAGGTTGGACTGGATGATCTTGGAGGTCTCTTCCAACCTAGTTGATTCTATTCTATTCCCACACCCTTGTGCTTTTCTTGCAATACTTGTCCCCCACTTCCCATTTCCATAACCAGTGCAGGGCTTTTGGGGGTGGTCTGTCATGTGATGTTGTGCCTCAACCCAAGTCCAGCTGTCTCAGATACCTCACTAGTAGAATCATAGAATCAGTCAGGATTGGAAGGGATCCACAAGGATCATCTAGTTCCAACACACCTGCCATGGGCAGAGACACCCTACCCTAGAGCAGCCTGGCTAGAGCCTCATCCAGCCTGGCCTTAAACACCTGCAGAGATGGGACCTCAACAACCTCCTAGGGCAACCCATTCCAGCCTCTCACCACTCTCATGCTGAACAACTTCCTCCTCACATCCAGTAGCAAAGGAGACATCTCCAAGAGCACTCTATACCTTGTGACTGCCAGTAGAGACTGTGGTGGCTGTTCCTGCCGCACTTTTCAGAGGTCAGACGTATTTGCTCTCCAGCTCCCATAGATCTGCTGCAGCAGCATGCTGGTTGGTGGAAAAAAAGATGCTGACAAAACGATAGCCCCACAAAGCCACAGTGAAAGTGATGCAGAGGGCAGCACCCAGCTGTGCCCTTCAGCTCACTTAATAGCTGTGTACTGTACACACCACAGTGCGCACAGCCCTGCTGCTCCCGGCAGCAGACAGCATGCCATGACCTGCTGCTGCCTTTGCTGTTCACCTGGTTAACCATTAGCCATGCCAGAGGTTTCAAGCTTGTTTGGGGGTGACAGTATTGCTGCATTATTTCTCAACCGAATTAGAGCCCCTGGATTTACTCAAACCATCCCCTGCACCGTGCCCAGTTGTCAGAATAGGAGCTCTTTTGGAGCTGTTTTGCTCTTTAGAAACAAATGCCAGGATTTGGCATACGTCTTCTCAAGCTCCAGCTTCAGTTTTCAAAGTGGTTTAAATATGTTTGAGCCAAATGTTCTACGCAGATTTGAATTAAAATCCTTCAGCCTGCCTCTGTGAGAATCCCACAAGTGAGTGTGGGTAGGAGCTACACCAAGAAAATTCAGGGTGAAACAAGAAGTGGTGATTCAGTAGAATTCTTTTTAACAGTTCTAGGCCATCATAATTTGCATCATCCTTGAGATGTTGCATTCCTCTGGAAAAAAAAATACGCTAGGTAGTTGTGCAAATTATTTTTTCCCCCCATCTAATCATTTACTTCACTTTGGAAGAAAAAGAAGGCACTCACACAAATGCACTTACTGGATAACATATTAGCAGTTATGTGTCACTTGCTTCAGTGGCCCTATATCTTCTGTGGTAGAAGCTGTGTACTGGGTTATCTTTACTTCCCTTGAATCCTACCTAAGCCCCATGCTGTGTCTTGCAAGTGGCTGCTTAGCAAAGCTGATGTTTCAGAAAACTTCTATCTAAAACTAATGCCAAAGCACTTAAAAATCACTTAAAAATTTTTACAGGGAGAGAAATTTACATGGCAGCTAATGACAAGTCTGAAAATACCCATTTATCATAGAATCATAGAATGAGCCTCATCCAGCCTGAATCTCCCCACCTCCAGCTTTGCTCCATTCCCCCTAGTCCTGTCACTCCCCGAGAGCTGAAAAAGTCCCTCCCCAGCTTTTTTGGAGGCCCTCTTCAGGTACTGGAAGGCCACAAGAAGGTCACCTGGGAGCCTCCTCTTCTCCAGACTGAACAGCCTCAACTCTTTTAGGCTGTCCTCATAGCAGAGCTGCTCCAGCCCTCTGAGCATCCTTACGGCCCTTCTCTGGACATGCTCCAGCATCTCCACATCCCTCTTGTAATAGGGGTTCCAGAACTGGATGCAGTACTCCAGGTGGGGTCTCAGAAGAACAGACTAGAGGGGGAGAATCACCTCCCTTGCCCTGCTGGCCACACTTCTCCTGATGCAGCCCAGGCTCTGATTGGCCCTCTGGGTTGCAAGTGCACACTGCTGGCTCATGTTGAGCTTCTCATCCAGCAGCACCCCCAAGTCACTCTCTTCCGGGCTGCTCTCCAGCCACTCACTGCCCAGCCTGGATTTGTGCTTGGGATTGCCTCGACCCAGATGCAGGACACTGCACTTGGTCTTGTTGAACCTCATGAGGTTGGCTTGTGCCCACCTCTTCAGCTTTGTCCAGGTCCCTTCTCAGTACAGGTGTGAAGCCCTGGTGAGGACAAAAAGGGTCTCTACTGCCACTTTTCCAGGAACAGGTTAGCCAGACACATAGCAAAAGGGGCACAAGTGTGCTTGGCCTCTGGAGGTCCCTTTTCGCCATGAGACTCTGCATTTACACATACATTGCTGGCAACGTTGGTGCTGTCAAAATACATGGTGCCTAGGAGCATTGCTGGTATCAAAACTCATCGTGTCTCACTGCCATGGCTCTCCTCGGGCAACCCCTAGATATCTTTGTGTGTTAGGACCTGCAACCCAGTGCACATAGGCACCTAAGAGGGACAAACAATGACTCCATAGTGTTTAGCATGCCTTGTGAATAGTTTAAATACTTTATTTGGTAAAGGCTCAGTGATCAGACATCTTTCAGAAGTAGTGCCACAGGCCTTTTGACATCTTCTGTTTCAGATTGTCCTCTTTGGTACTGTTGTCAAAGTGTGAATTTTAAAGGTTGCCGCTAGATGGCGATCAATCATGGTCAAGCTGCCTGGCTTCAGATACGCAGGGTTGATTCAAACCCACAAGCTGCCTGGCTTCACATACACAGGGTTGGTTCAAACCCACAAGCTGCCTGGCTTCACATACACACAGTTGATTCAAATCCACAAGCTGCCTGGCTTCACATACACAGGGTTGGTTCAAACCCACAAGCTACCTGGCTTCACATACACACAGTTGATTCAAACCCACAAGCTACCTGGCTTCACATACACACAGTTGATTCAAATCCACAAGCTGCCTGGCTTCACATACACACAGTTGATTCAAATCCACAAGCTACCTGGCTTCACATACACACAGTTGATTCAAATCCACAAGCTGCCTGGCTTCACATACACACAGTTGATTCAAACCCACAAGCTACCTGGCCTCACATACACAGGGTTGATTCAAATCCACAAGCTACCTGGCTTCACATGGTTGACTCAAACCCACAAGCTATACAAAAACCACAAGAGAATTCACATGAATAAATAGTTTTGACATAGAATCTTAACATCCCAGCTCCTCAGTGCAGGCAAGAAGTACAAATACACTGCACAAATTCTGTTTGTCTCCCACAACAAGTAAAAGTATAGGATACACCTGTGGCTGACACATATGCATCTGAAGAAAGGGATTAAAAATTGAATTTTCCTTTTTCAGAGTGTTTTTAATTCTTGTTCTCAGAAGCTCTCCCCAAGTCAAGCTTATCACACATGAGCAGCAGCTCTTCAATACGACTAAATGGAGCAGCTAAAGGTAAAAGATGTGAAATGGAAGTGGTCAAGGCATTCTGTCTATAATGGGAAGAGTGACAGGTCCACAGTGTCAGTGATGTGGAGAAGGGCTACCTTTTTGTTTCCTCCTCCATGCTTTCCTTAGCATAGCTGTTGTTTGGTTGCCTTCTTCCTATCTCAACTGCTCATTAACCACCTCTCTTCATCTAGTTTAGGCTAAACTAGCTGATTTTACAGTGCAAAAATAGATTCAGGAATGCTCCTCGAAGCCGTGGTTTGCTGGAGGGGCAAGGACTTCCAGGAGAAGGGCATTCGCATCTTCCAGTAGCATGACTGAATCTGGAAAAGGAGAAAAGCTCAACTCTCAAGTCAGGCATTTTTAAAAGATTGGAGGAGTGCTCAGGTGTTCAGCAGGACTGAGAGTCACATTATCTCATGTGACTCATTCCTTTTGCTTACTGTGAAGGGTGACATCTCAATAGCTTCTATTTTTGGCAGCCGTTAAGTTTACTGCTGAAACAAGGATAAGTGCTTCAACTGCAGTAGATGGGAGTCACTTTCCAAGCTCTGTACACAGTGTGACAGCACAGCTACATAAATTACTGCACTATTGCAGGCTAATTCACAGCATAGTTACACTCCAGTAAGCAGACTTCTGTCTGAAGTCTCTAGTAAGTTTGTCTGCAAAGGCAGTCATGTCAACTCAAGTACCTACCAGCAAGCTGCTCTCTGTCTGGGACCACAGAGGGACCAAGAGAATAACTTCCCAAGGTAAACCTCTCAGGGGGATGTCAGCTGTGATGATCCTAAAGATGAAATCTTGTAATTGCTGACTGATTTTGTAAACATGTGGAACCTTATTCTTCATAGCGACTCATGTACTGTCACAGGCTGCAGCAGAACTATTTTCTACCCTTAATTGTCTGGGCAGGGAATCGGCGTTTGGTTTTTGACTTTTCTCCTCAAATGGTGTGTGTTAGAAGTGAAAGCAAAAGGCCCTCCTTGCACTAAAACTTCCCAGAGAGCAAAAATACTGACCAGTAATGTGCTACATCAAACAAGCTTTGCAAAAACCTGTCATAATTTAGCTGCATCTACCTACCTTTCAAGGAGCTCTGTCTCATACTGAACACCTCAGAAGAGAGTGTGAAGCAGACTGCATGTAGCATCAAAATGAATAGCTGGTAAACAGCTAACAGAGAGAAAGGCTAAAATAGCTTGGAAACTGTCTGCTCTTACAAGGTCTGTATTGGATATTGATGCAAGACAAGCCTGCAGTTCTATCCTGATGTAACAACGTGTGCAATTGGGATGCAACTGCATTAGCTGTACACTAGCTGTACAGTTGTGATCCACATGTGAAGCAGAGGGCAGTGCCAGGCTCACTACTGTCATTTAGACCTCACATAGATGATGTTGTTTTGCTGATAAGGCTAAGTGAGTAAGATAAACTTTGAATCACTACCTCCATCTGTCATTATTTTCTACTCTGCAAACAGGTTGAGTGAACCTAAACACTAAAGCAGCAAACCACAAGTGAGCACATTCACTTTTCATCTCCTGCCAGCTCCAAACTATATTTGCCTTTCCCTGCTAGTAGAAAAAAAGACATAGAGGAAATACTTAGCTTGTTCCCATAGAGCTTCCTTAAGTTTTGTGATAGTAGAAGCATCCAATGGTGGCAAGCTGATGCCACTTCAACATAAAGGGCATACAAGTAATTTAGAAGAGGGGAAATAAAAAGTTTACCATAAAGAAAATGTATTTCAAGGCTTGTTTTCTGAATGGTGACTGGAATAAAGCAGTACTTTTGACTAAGATGTCTTGCTGACTTGATGCTGTAGCCTGCTGTGTGCTGCAGTGGAGAGCAGAGCAAGTTGGATGCTTCCTAAAGAAGAAATAAAATATATCCTGCTTTTGACAAGAGCTGTATTTTGGAGACCAGAAGGAGAAAAAGTAAAGTTGGTAAACAATAAGCTAAGTGTCTTTCTAAAACAAAATTTAAAGCTCAGATGATGATTATTTAAAAGCACGCAGAGGGAACATGATTTTTCATGGCTGCTGCAGGCAAATGTAATGCAGAGTATATTCAATTCATCATTGCAACAACCTTGAAAAGCATTTGAATTAAAAGGTGGTTTATCTTTGAAGATTTATCCCTAATTTCTTTGCTCCTTGGAATGGTTGATAGCACTGATTTCTCAGCCAAAAGAAAAGCAGTTGCCCAAAAGGTATATTGTGGTGCTGCTCTTCACTCTTATAAGGAAAAAGCATTTGAATTAAAAGGTGGTTTGTCTTTTAAGATTTATCCCTAATTTCTTTGCTCCCTGGAATGGTTGATACCACCAATTTCTCAGCCAAAAGAAAAGCAGTTGCCCAAGAGGTATATTGTAGTGATGCTCTTCACTCTTACAAAGAAAATGAAGTTCTGTGTTTCTGTTTCTTCTTAAAGGGGAAAGACTTCCCCCCCCCCCCCCCAAAATTTCTTTATAGATTTTCTTTTACTTTGTAAAATAGACAAAGAAGATGAGGCAAAGAAGAAAGAAATACAACTTTGTGCACAGACAGACAACACAATACTGAATCCTAATAAAGCAAATGGCAGTTCCTGGAGATAGTTTCCTTCATGCATTTTCACCAAATACAGTTGTATTTCTGACATGCTCCCTGCTACCCAAGCTAGCAAGCCTGATACCAGGTTACTTGGCCCTTCCCTCTCCCTTCACTGCATTAGGAAATGAATTCTGTTCCTTCTACCAGTTCTGCTAAAATCTGTGTAGTTGTGTTTGCCCCCAGTCAGCATACCGTAGTTGGCTGCATCTCACAGCACTCTCAAGAAAATCCCCACGCTCCTGGCAGAATCTGCATTTTGCTGGTGGATCCATGACAAGGTATTTTGGTATTACCACAAGAACACCCTGTCATATTTCAGTATCTTTCCTCTAATTACTACATAGAAAGAAAAGGCAAAATGTTCCAAGAAACATTTAACATTTGAATACTGCTTTGGTACAGCACAGCAAGGGTAAACTGTGTCTAATGACAGCAACACTGAGTGGGGATGGATCTGAATGTAGCACTATGCTTCCAGTCTCTACTCTGCAGTAAAATGAAAGCATTTGCAAACCAATCTACAGCTTGGTATCTACTTGGTGTCTTGCTGTCTACAGCTACCTGAAGGGAGGTTGTAGCCAGGTGGGGGTTGGTCTCTTCTCCCAGGCAACCAGCAATAGAACAAGGGGACACAGTCTCAAGTTGTGCTGGGGGAGGTCTAGGCTGGATGTTAGGAGGAAGTTGTTGCCAGAGAGAGTGACTGGCATTGGAATGGGCTGCCCAGGGAGGTGGTGGAGTTACTGTTCCTAGAGTTCAAGCAAAGCCTGGCTGAGGCACTTAGTGCCATGGTCTGGTTGACTGGCCAGGGCTGGGTGCTAGGTTGGACTGGATGATCTTGGAAGTCTCTTCCAACCTGGTTGATTCTGTGAATTTTCAAGGCCTCTTGTGGTGCTAGCTACTGTGCCAAGTGATGCCCTGGACCTGCAGATGACAAGGCTATTAAACACCTTCTCTGGGGGTGCCCCAAAGGGCATCTGAAGTAAATCCTCCTGCTCTGTTCTTGCTACAGATCCGTTAAGCTGGGCAAAAAGGAAGTGACTGGACACAAAGCTGGGGAAGCATTATAGGTGTGTTTATTTCCAGCCCCCAATGATCCCAAAGGGGCAGTTTGTCACCGAGTAAGCCAGGCTGGCCTGATCACTCATGGCCTCAGCAATAATGAGGAAGACCTAGCAAAGCAGTAGCATAAATGCACCGTGTGATGATTTCAGGCAATAAATCTTCCTGAATTTTCCCTTTGCTCTGTGGTACTTTTTATCAACAGAAAGTTATTTTAACAGACAAGACAGCAGCACCTGCCTACAGGAGTTTCCTCACATTTACCTTTCTGCTTGTAAGCCGCTCTAAGATATTTATATATCACTCCTATTTTACAGCTGATGAAACTGAGGCAGAGTGGAGTTAACTTAGTTGCCTCCAGTCACAAAGCGAATGAGCAACCAAGCAGGGAAGAGATTGGTTCCCAGCCTAGAGCTTTTCCAAAGTGCATTTCAGGCTTAGTGTAAGATTTTCAAAGGAATCTTGATTGCTCTGTTGTGGCACTTCAGTAATAAAAGCTGAGTTAGGAGTGTTTGTGTTACTCAGGTCCTGGTTCATCCCCAACATCATACTCTGCAACCATGGAAGGGGCACTTCTGTTTCTCTTCAGAGCACATCTTGCAGGAGCAGCTCTTTATAACCAAAATAATTTGGCTATCACTGCATATGATCTCAGCCAAGAGCCAGTAATTAACTGTACTCACCCAGTGTATAGATTTGTATCAAGATTTGTTAATTTGAAGATTAAACATGAAATATTAGAGTCATCAAGGGAAACATTTCAGGCTGAAATATGTGCATCGCATCACAGATCAGGAGGCTGTTTGTTCTCCATGGGGTGCAAAGATTCTAAGCTAGCAAACTGCCATCACCGAAGGACAAGAGTGCTACTGCTCACTGTGTACACTTCTGACAATGGGAGAACACAGGGGTTCAGATAACACACCTCAGAGCCAGGGCCAGCCCCCTCCAGCACATCCCAATTCAGATCTAGCAGCCTATATTCTGCATCCAGATACTGATGTCAGCACTTTTCTTCTACTAGCAGAAGGGAAAATGGAAGGAAGATGCAGATTTATCATACATTTCCTAAATTTTCATCCTCATTTTGACTTAACATGAACAATAACAGCTGTGCTTACTTCCAGGAGCAAAATATTTGGCCAATGAACACCAATGAAAATGTGAATTTGCCCCTCTGCTAGGAAAAAAAAATCCTAGCAAACGTAGCCCACATCTTTTCCCAGAACGAAAACCTGAGTCTCACTGAAACAATGGGGCATCGTGCTTGTTTGAAACAGTAGGAAGATGGATCCTGCAGCAATTCCAAGCCGTGCCCGTTTGGCTCCAGCCTCTCCTGCTCTCGCAGTAGCTGGGCTCTGCAGCTGCTATAATTCCAATGTCCACTAGAGGGCAGAGGAAACTCTTCCAGTAAAAGGCTCACCCTGGAAAAGTCTAAGGGTGCGGAAAAACATTGTCTGGTTTAGAAAACGATGTTCTGCGCTGGAAAAGCAGGAGAGAGCCAGACAAGGAAGAACAAAATTATGTTCATACCATCTGCGAAAGCAAGGTGGGAGCATTGCTCTAACTTTCTCTAAAGGCAACCTCTGGTTGATACTGTTAGAACAAATGCAGCCAGAGTGGCTATGTGATTTTAAACACTGAAGTCATAAATCAAACACAGCTGATCTTGCTTCTACAGTTGTTATCTTACAAAGACGGATGGGAGCCAATTAAGTATATCAAACAGAAAAGATAAATACAGGGAATTAAAGTTTAACTACTTTGGGGCAACAGTGAATTCACTCCCTCCTGACTGCTTAGCCAGTAACACCAAATGGTGGATTGCCTATGTTTAGCCCACATCTGGGGCTGAAATAGCAGTTGCTTCATTACCTGATGACCTGTCTCCAGCAGAGGAGAGGGACTGGGAAAAGGAGAAGACATCTATGAGCTGAACTGAAAACAGAGTCAATGAAACAGCGCTGATTGGCACTGGTTGGCTCTTAATGATTTATAACATCTGAGAGGAAAGAGACGCATGGGAGGAAAACGGCAGCCTGGAGGCACAAGTTGGAAAGAAAGAATGGAAGAAAACAAGATGAGGAGGACAAAGTCCCTGGAGGTCACGTCGTGGGGAGGCAGGACCCAGCCACAGCAGCTCTGCCTGCTCCAGGAACCACTCATTCATTCCCTGGGCAGTTTGCAGGAGGAGGTGAGTACAAAACCCTGTCTGGATGCGTTCCTCTGTGATCTGTGCTAGATTATGTGGTCCTGCTCTGGCAGGGGGGTTGCACTCAATGATCTCCTTGGGTCTCTTTCAACCCCTAATATCCTGTGATCTTGTGAAACAGCCAAACTAACACCAATTCCCAAAAGAAGTATCCAAAGCAATACTCAGCCCAGCAAATGCACAGCAAGCCAACCCACCAGGATGAGAAGGAGGAAGAGGACCCCAAGCAAGATATTCTTCTAAGCAAACTTCCCCCTTTATACTGAGTGTGACATTTATGGTACGGGGTACACCTGTGAGCCAGCTCAGGTCAGCTGTCCTGCTAATGGCCTTCAGACCATGGCTGGCCTAGGATTCTGTCCTAGCAAACCCAGGATACAAATTTATCTCTCTTTTACTATTGCCCACTCTTTGCTGATGAAACTCAGACAGGTTTATCTGAACTTTGCTGCGGTATGGCCATAGGCATCAATGCATCATTCCCAAAAGAAGAGATTCTTCTCCAGGTGAGCCTGTCTCAAGTTGCTCCATGCACTGTAGCTAAGTCCACTGGGAAAAGATTTTCTCACCACATACTTGACTTCTCCAAAGCAGGCTTCCACACTGATTCGACAAGCCCAATGCTAGGGAAGCCAATGCAACTCAGAGTTTACTTTCTAATTTAGTCTACAAAGATGGGCTCAGACCCTGAATTCACCTGAGTGAGCTAATATATTTTTTGACTGCTAAGCAAAGATTTGATCTTCTTACAGGCAACTTGTTTATGCTGATGGAAGTAAAAATCAAAGAAGGTCTATTAAAGAAGCAGAGTTCTCAAAAGCATTACTGCAGCTGGGACACCTCCGGTAACTAGGATAATTAAAGGCTGTAGTTTGGAGGACAGGCATGGCAATGTTTCTGTCACAAGCACTGTCTTATCTGACTTGTCTTCCCCCTAAACATATCATAGAATCATAGAATAAACCAGGTTGGAAGAGACCTCCAAGATCATCCAGTCCAACCTAGCACCCAGCCCTGTCCAGTCAACTAGACCATGGCACTAAATGCCTCATCCAGGCTTTTCTTGAACACCTCCAGGGACAGTGACTCCACTAATGCCCTGCCCCTCTGTTCTGGATTGGCCCCATCTACTGGTCCCACATCGTCTTGTGGGTGGCATTGACTCTCTACGGTCAGATAAGTTGACAAAACTGGATGAGACATAGCACTATGGCATTATAGGCAGTAGTCTCCACAGATGTCACATCAATGGCTAAACAGGAGATGTGCCCAGAGAAAGATTTGTGGCCCTAATGAGCCAAAAAAAAGGAGCCCTTCAGGCAACTGCATGCATTTTCGTTGTGTTAAGGCACATGAATTCATTGCAAAGAGATGTTCACTGCACAACATTGGGAGTGAAGAATCATTTATCCTGAAATATGGCCATGCCAAATGAAGTTCAATTATAGATTCTCAGTCTGACTTGTACTGTGAGGTGTGAATGTGGATGTTGGCATGGGCTAAGGAAGTAGAGGTAACTGGAGTTTGACTTGGTGCTGCATTTGGTGTCTACTAGAGTCCTTCACGTGATCACATTTCTCTGCCCTCTGGTTATCAATACTTCTACCTGTCCTTGCTATGGTAACTGTGAGAACTACTTCAAGTGATGTAGATGTTAGGCATTCAAGACACGTGTGGACATGGCACTTCAGGACATGGTTTAATGGCCATAGTTGTGTTAGGCTGATAGTTGGACTTGATGATCTTATAAATCTGACTTGATGGAGAGTAGTGAAGGGGAGAAGGACTTGGGAGTCCTGGTGGATGGAAGGATGGTCATGAGCCAGAAATGTGCTCTTGTGGCCAAGAAGGCCAATGCCATTCTGGGGTGTATTAGAAGGGCTGTGTTTAGTAGATCAAGGAAGGTTCTCTTTCCCCTCTACTCTGCCCTGGTGAAGCCTCATGTGGAGTACTGTGTCCAGTTCTGGGCCCCCCAGCTCAAGAGGACAGGGAGCTGCTTGACAGAGTCCAGCACAGAGCCACAAAAAAATATTAAGGAAGTTGCACATCTTCCTTATGAGAAGAGACTGAAAGAGCTGGGGCTTGTTAGCTTGGAGAGACTGAGGAGACTAAGGAGTGACCTCATTAATGTTTATAAGTAAGCAAGGGCTGAGTGGCAGATGGATGGAGCCAGGCTCTTCTTGGTGATGCCCAGTGACAGGACAAGGGGCAATGGGTGGAAGCTGAGGCATAGAAGGTTCCATGTAAACCCGAAGAAGAATTTTTTCACTGTGAAGGTGACAGAGCACTGGAAGAGGCTGCCCAGGGAGGCTGTGGAGTCTCCCTCTCTGGAAATATTCAAGAACTGTCTGAAGGCATTCCAGTGTGATCTGCTCTGGGTGATCCTGCTTTGCCGGGGGGCTGGACCAGGTCATCTTTTGAGGTCTCTTCCAGCCACTGACATTCTATGGTTCTATGATTCTATGACCCTTTCCAACTGAAACAAATCTATCCAGTTGGCAGTCAGTCATTAGTGGTGCCCCCCAAGGATCAGTGCTGGCCCAGTCCTGTTCCATATCTTTATTGATGATCTGGATGAGGGGATTGAGTCCATCATCAGTAAGTTTGCAGATGATGCCAAGCTAGGAGCAGGTGTCAATCTGTTGGAGGGTAGGAGAGCCCTGCAGAGGGACCTTGACAGGCTGGATGGGTGGGCAGAGGCCAATGGGATGAGATTTAACAAGACCAAGTGCAGGGTTCTACACTTTGGCCACAACAACCCCAAGCAGCACTACAGGCTGGGGACAGAGTGGCTGGAGAGCAGCCAGGCAGAAAGG
>WAAF01019585.1:21470-80151 GCA_013400475.1 Tricholaema leucomelas
TTAGGAGGAAGTTCTTCCCAGAGAGTGATTGGCATTGGAATGGGCTGCCCAGGGAGGTGGTGGAGTTGCTGTCCCTGGAGGTGTTCAAGAAAAGCCCCACTCTCTCTGGCAAGAACTTCCTCCTAACATCCAGCCTATATCTCCCCTGTCTCAACTTGAGACTGTGTCCCCTTGTTCTGTTGCTGGTTGCCTGGCAGAAGAGACCTACCCCCACCTGGCTACAGCCTCTCTTCAGGTAGTTGTAGACAGCGATGAGGTCTGCCCTGAGCCTCCTCTTCTCCAGGCTAAACACCCCCAGCTCCCTCAGCCTCAGAGCTGTGTTCCAGGCCTCTCACCATTTCGTCACCCTTCTCTGGACACGTTCCAGTATCTCAACATCTCTCTTGAATTGAGGAGCCCAGAACTGGACACAATACTCAAGGTGTTGCCTGATCAGTGTTGAGTACAAGGGAAGCATAACCTCCCTTGTCCTCCTGGCCACACTCTTCCTGATCCAGGACAGGATGCCATTGGCTCTCTTGGCCACCTGGGCACCATCTGGATGGTCCAGCATAATCCAGCTCCTTGGCATGGAATATTTTTTGTCTTTAAAATGCTTTGGAGTGGGACGTGAGAGACATGAAACTTGGTGGTTTGCTTTCTTTCTCAGATTTTGCACAAAAGCTGGGAGCTGTGGCTGAGCTGGTCCTCCAGGCACAGATAATACTGATGGCATTTTTAGGAGAGAAGGGCAAGGCCCAGCTTTAGGATATTTAGCATGACAAAATTTTCCATACAATCCATATTATGCAGTGAGCTCACCCTTGTTATATTCACTAGTGAATTGGGCAATGGACTAGAAAGCTTACCCGCCAAGCATGCAGATGACAAGTGAGAGGAGTGCAGGCATGCTGGCAGACAGCATTAGATTCTAGACAATTTATAGAAATTGGAGAAATGGTCTGAAACAACAACAACAAAAAAAAAAGCCAGGATGCAATACAATGAGGACTAACCCAAAATTTATCTTTGGAGGAAAGTAGCCAAAGCTGCACAAATCGGAAGCCTCTGCTTAGGCAGCAGTACCGCAGTAAAAGAATCGGAGGGCTGTGCGGGTCACAAGCCGAACATCAGTCAAGTGCATTCTGCTCTTGTGAAAAGGGCAAGCAGCAGAATGGGACATAGAAATAGGAGCACAGGCTGCCAGGCAGGATGAGTAACCCTTCTGCTTTAGCTACATGTCTGCTGGGGTGGCACGTTTGGTCTGACACTGCGCTTCAAGAAGGGAGGGGACATACTGGACAGGGAGCAGAACAGAGCCTCAAAAACCCCAGCAAAATCAGAGAAGAAAGGTTTGTGGGAATAACCTGTTCATTCTAGGAGAATCACAGGCTCATAGAATCAACCAGGTTGGAAGATCATCCAGTCCAACCTAGCACCCAGCCCTGTCCAATCAACTAGACCATGGCACTAAGTGCCTCATCCAGGCTTTTCTTGAACACCTCCAGGGACAGTGACTCCACCACCTCCCTGGGCAGCCCATTCCAATGCCAATCACTCTCTCTCAAAGCACCATTGAAAAAGAAACTTTCACACATGGTGACTTACACCCAAAAAAGCTGTGACATGGCTGTGACTGGATTGGAAAGATGTCAGACTTGAATCCATGCCTTCTGTGAGCACAGGAAAAGAGAAAAGTAGTTTGGTAGACAGAAGATTTTAGAAGACGTTGGAAAAGTATCTGCTGGGACTGCCAAGGTTATGGACCTGTCCAGAGCTGCAGATGAACTGCATATCCTGAGGAGTTTCCTTCTATCCCACCTCTTGCAATGCTGTCCCCACTTTAGATGGGGACAGAGGATTTCAGGAGAGACAAGCATTGTGTGCACCAAGATAATCCTCAGAGAGGGATTGTTGCACTTGGATTGTTACAGAGACTCTACCACAAAAACCAATGTATTAATTCTCTGCTGGGTCCAGTTCTGGGCTCCTCAATTCAAGAGAGATGTTGAGATACTGGAATGTGTCCAGAGAAGGGTGATAAATCTGGTGAGGGGCCTGGAACACAGCCCTGTGAGGAGAAGCTGAGGGAGCTGGGGGTGTGCAGCCTGGAGAAGAGGAGGCTCAGGGCAGACCTCATTGCTGTCTACAACTACCTGAAGGGAGGCTGTAGCCAGGTGGGGGTTGGTCTCTTCTGCCAGGCAACCAGCAACAGAACAAGGGGACACAGTCTCAAGTTGTGCTGGGGGAGGTCTAGGCTGGATGTTAGGAGGAAGTTCTTGCCAGAGAGAGGCATTGGAATGAGCTGCCCAGGGAGGTGGTGGAGTCACCGTCCCTGGAGGTGTTGAAGTAAAGCCTGGCTGAGGCACTTTGTGCCATGGTCTAGTTGATTGGACAGGGCTGGGTGCTAGGTTGGACTGGATGATCTTGGAGGTCTCTTCCAACCTGGTTGATTCTATGATTCTATTATTAACTTGGCTCCAAAGCCAGTGGAAATGCACCAGTTTATGCCTCCTTAAAATATGATGTACAAAATCTGGAGCAAATGCCTAGTTAGCAATTCCCTCCTCAGGCTCCAGTAGACCATCAATTATGCCAGTTTGCAGCAGGAGATTTGTAGGTTGACAAAATGCACAGTAGTAACTAAAATAACTTGACCCTAAAATAGCTTGACCCCAAACAGCTTGAGCATGCAGGGCATTGTATTTTCTATATCCTTTTACATAATGTCTTATTTAGTTTTATCACCAGCTTTTGAACTCTTCCCTCATAAAAACCCAAAAAGCCAGGATCTTCTAACTCTCTTTTCTTGATAAAAGTAATCTCCTGTCCCAAGGAGATGTGATTTCTTCCCTGCTTCCTACTTCTGCAAGCTTTGACAAATAGTACCACTCTATTTAGAATAGGCAGTGCCAGCTCTCCTCTGCTACTGGATTTACAGAGCATTTGCTTGTGAAGGTAGCCAAGTTAACTGCTTTCTGCTAGCTCTCTGCTTGGGCAGAAAGAGCAAAAAGCACAATGTTAGTCTTTGCAGTGTGTGTCTCTCATTCTCCAGTAGTCCAGTTTTTGCTTTTGGATTATTCAGACTATATCAATGCACTGCTCTGCCTCCAGACTGACAGAATAACACTAATTTAACAAACTGCTGATGTTCTCTCTACAGCTACCTGAAAGCAGGTTGGGGCAAGGTGCGGGACAGCCTCTTCTCCCTGGTGGCAAGCTACAGGACTAGAGGAAATGGATGCAAGCTCTGTCAGGGGAGGTTTAGGCTGAATATTAGGAAATGTATTAGGTGGCCAATCTACTCAGGGCAGTGGTGGACTCACCATCCCTGGTGTGCTAGTTTGAAGCTAGCTAGAATGTTTTGGTGAGGATTAGATCATAGGCTGTAAAAGGAAAACAATGGTGATGTCTACTTCACTCATAGGCTCGCTGAGATACATCAAAATATAAGTCAAAACATAGATAAAGTCACTTTGCTCACTTCACCTGCTGGGGAGCTCTGGGCTGCTGGCTGAACTGCATCTTACTCTCTAACCTCACCCTCCATTTGCTTTTGGCTGATCCACCTTTGCTTCCTAACCCCCCATGCCAAACCTCCATTCTTCCTTGGGACTGGGGTAAGGTTGAGAGGGGTAGGGGGAAGGTGAGGGGTGGTTGAGAGCCCCTCCTGGGGACTCAGGTTTCTGGGAGGGGAATTGTGTTTGTATTCCCTTTTTACCTTGTATATTTCTGTCTATAACTGTATATACTGTAAATATCTGCTTGTAAATTGTGCCAGCTGTAAATATAAGCTTCATTCAAAGTTCCAGAGCCGACTGAGTCTAGTCTGGGTGATTTCTAAGAGTGGGGGGGGGGGGCGGGGAATACCCAAACCTCCACACCTGGAGGTGTTTAAATGGTGTATGGATGTGGCTCAGTGTCAGACCTACAGTGCTGAGTCAAAGCTTAGAGTAGATGATCTTGAAGGTCTCTTCCAACCAAGTATATTCTGCAATTCTGTTTTTGCTGGAACTTGTGCCCCTATGGAAGCAAATATGGTATACCAGCTTAGAACCTGATACTGTGGTAGTTCGAATCCTGCAAAGCTTAGAGAGTGATCTGACCGAAACCCAGGAGTGGCCCTGAAGCTCTTGCTGCATAGAAGGGCAACACAAAAGAAAGCTTCTGTAGATAAAAGCATCTCCCTTTCATATTATTGGTTTAGATGAGCACAAAACAGCCAGAAGAAAAAGGTTAATTAGAAAAAAAACATCGAAGTATGAATTCCACAGGCTCAGTTTGCATGAATTATCTCTTTGAAAGCTATTTCAACAATCTGTGTCTCCACCCTGTCTGAATAGTTGGAGAGCTATTTAATTGCCTGAGGATAATAATACTCAGCATTTAAGCATCATTTAAAGAGCATGAGACTTTCAAATGCAGGGAAGCTGCATGAATCTGGGAGCGAGGCCAGCAGAGCAAGCAGGGGAGCAGAGGAAGCAGCCTTCATACTCCCATGCAGGTAGAGAGATTTCTCTGTGTGGACAGGTGGAATAGGAAGGGTTTGGGACAGGGAGCTTGAATGTCTTCTCTATTTGCCCAGTTCCTCTGCCTGAGAGTAAGGGGGAGTGCTCTGAAAAATACAAGATGCTTGACTCTAGAGTCAAGTGACAATTTGCAGAGCCTCTCGTTTTCAGTTTTTGGTTCTATTTGTCACTGTGGTCAAGCAACCTCCTAATTTCATTTTGAGAATTATTTCAGCTTATTGCTTTAGAATAATAAAATTCTATCTCATACTTACCTTCCCTTATCAGAAATGAGCATTAATAATGCAAACAACATATCTTACTTTAGTGATTGTGTGAAGGAAAGAACTAAAAGATAGAAGCTTGGGAGGAAATTGATACTTTTAAGATATAAAGCATATCCTGCATGGCTGAGCTCCCTTCCCTCTGCTCCTCTTGGCACCGGTCCCACTGGGAAAGGAACTCTGATGGTTTGGGTGTTCCCCGCCCCCCACACTTTAGAAATCACCCAGACTAGACTCAGCCGGCTCTGGAAATATGAATGAAGCTTATATTTACAGCTGGCACAGTTTACAAGGAGATATTTACAGTATATACAGTTATAGACAGAAATATACAAGGGAAAAGTAATACAGAAACACAACTGCCCTCCNATTTCCAAAGCACAGGAGGAATTTTAGCAGGTGGGAGCTGGGCCCGGAGGAAGACCGGTGTAGTAATGAAGCAACCCAGAGTCCCTCTGCCAAGAGCCAGGCATTAGCTAAAGGCTTGCGTTAGCTGAGGGAATGTATCTGGCTAATAGAAAGCTCATCTTTGGCTGGGTGTATTAAATGCCTGTGTAGAAGGCTGTGACGGTACAAGTCACTTCCTAAAGACAAAGGTTTATTAAAGTGGCCTAAGGCAAAGGGCAGATTTTCCTTCATGTGCTGCAGCACCCTGCAGACAGATTACAGGAGCAACAGCACCACGACATAATATATTTTCAATGACTAGAAGCTGTCTGTTAGAGGCCACATTAACAGCAGCCTGTATATGTCTATATATGTCAGGAGGAAGTTCTTCCCAGAGAGAGTGATTTGCCATTGGAATGGGCTGCCCAGGGAGGTGCTCGGGAAAAGCCTGGCTGAGGCATTTAGTGCCATGGTCTATTTGATTGGACAGGGCTGGGTGCTAGGTTGGACTGGATGATCTTGGAGGTCTCTTCCAACCTGGTTCATTCTATGATTCTTTGTTCAATCCTGTGCTGATGCATTACTGGAAGCTAAGGATGTAAATCTCACCTAACAGGAATTTAGAGGCTGCTTCTTCTTGGAACTTAGGAAAGCCCAAAATAACAAGGCAGCAAACTGGTCCTCTCCATTTTCAGACTAAGCTGGGTCATTTTCAGGAAATGCCCCATTACCTGAAACAATTACAACTGTTGTCACATCTCCAATGAGGTTAGTTTGGCTTTTAGTGTCTGCCGGGAAAACTTTTAACTGCCACAGCTGCTGCGTTTAAGGCCACTTCAGAGCTGGGTACTCCTGCAGTGTTTTTAATTCATCAGTTTATGGTCTTGCCTGTGCTATACCATGGTACCTGAGAACACACTGGCTCTAGGCAGGCAAACTGCCCCATTGTCTTTCCTCTGCCCTCTCCCCACGGGGCAGCTCACCTTCTGAAAGTTCAGTGATCATCTAAGGGCTGGAGTGGATTTTATCTTCTACAGCCTGTAGTCGATGAGCACCAGTTCACTTCGAGGGTCATTATTGCCATAAAATAATATGATCCTCAGATCCCTACAGACTATTTTTGGAACTGAATTGAACTACTTCTGCTCAGCTGAGGTAGCAGCAGCACTGCTGATATTCCAGATTATATATGCAATTTTCCTAAAGTGAAATATTCGTGGTACAGAGCTTTCATTAACAGTCTCTATTACCTACATAACTGCATGGCAGCATTTAAGTGTGATCAATTTAGAGCTACTGTGCATTTAGGGATTTAAAAAACGCTGCCCTTACCAGTCTGTCTCAGGGGAGAAATACAGAGGGAGAGCTGGAGCTGATTTCTTTAGGTGATGAAGACACAAGCCATCATTCTCAACAGAACTGAGCATCTCCTGACGGTGGCCTGATAACAACTGTAATTAGGTATTTAATCACACACGGAGTAAGATCGGCCAGACAAATGTATGTCTGCTAAGGGAAATAGCCCATGGAAAGATTACATGTTTGCTGAACCAAAAGTAAAATGTGTAATGAAAGCTCTTAACACTCTGGAGCCTAGCCCTTGCCCAACAAACTGCCTGGGTTCGCTGCGTAATTGTTAATCAGAGCTAGCTTTGCCATTTCTACTGCACCACGCTGGGTGCTGTCGTATCCAAAGGGCTGACTTTGACAGGAGTCTTTCATTCAAACTCAGGAAGTTTGCAGATGACACCAAGCTGTGTGGTACAGTTGACTTGCTAGAGGGCGGGGATGCCATCCAGAGGGACCTGGGCAGGCTGGAGTGGTTGCTCCAGACTTTCATGAAATTCAACAAGGCCAAGTGTGAGGTCCTGCACCTGGGTCGGTGCAACTCCAAGCACAAATAGAGGCTGGGTGGGGAATGGCTGAGAGCATCCCTGAGGAAAAGAACCTGGGGTTCTGGGTTCGTGAAAAGCTCAACATGAGCTGGCAGTGTGCACATGCAGCCCAGACAGCCAACCCTGTGCTGGGCTGCATCAAGAGCAGTGTGGCCAGCAGGGCAAGGGCAAGGATTCTCCCCCTTTCCTCTCATCCTGTGAGACCTCACCTGGAGAACTGTGAACAGTTCTGGAGCCCCCAACGTAAGAAGGACATCAAACTGCTGGAGTGAATCTAGAAGAGGGCTATGAAGATGATCAGAGGGCTGGAGCACCTCTGCTATGAGGATAGGCTGTGAGAGTTGGGGCTCTTCAGCCTGGAGAAGAGAAGGCTTTGAGGAGATCTTGTAGTAGCCTTCATTCACAGAGAACCTACATGATGCCAGGGAAGCAATTTCAATCAAACATTCACAACTGGGCCTTGTTAGTGTAGCCATAATTTCCCCAAATCCCTGAGCAAGTTGCATGTCAGCAATCAACACCAACATTTCTGAAGGTCCTTGTGCAATGAGGAGTTGCTGAAGCCCTGATGATGTATGCACAGAGGGTGGAAGGTCACAGGAGCCACATGGTCTTGACAGCTGATGATGGGACAAGATTTGGGTAAGCTAAAGAACATAGCTTGTCCTCCATGCAGAACAGCTCTGCATGAACAACCTTCTATTAGTCACGCTTTCTTGAAACTGGGCTGAAACTGGGGAGCTTATTTTCTTTTCCTGCCTAGAGTTTGATACTCAGGGATGACCCCTGTGCTTTCTCAAGACCCCAGTGCCCCAAATCCTGGGCAATTCTGGGTCATGGTGCTGGGAAAGCCCAACTCTGCTTTACATAGGACTGCCTCTGCCAAGGAAGGATAAATACTTGGCACTGCAGCACAGGTTTTCTATTCTCGCTGATAAAATGGATTAAGTAGTGGATGCATTAAATGATCCCTAACTATAATTAGCTCCCCCTGTGCTTATAACACTACAGCCTCATACAAATGGTTTCTAATGACACATGCAGTGTCTAGGAGCAGGGTAATAGCTATCTGAACTGTTGCTGAGCCCTGAGCTGGCACACGACAGCATATTTTACAATTATTGAGAAACTTCAGACATTTCTTCAAAGTGCTGTGGGCATTGACCTAGAGAAAAGTTTGGTCAGATGAGAACAGAGATGATGCCCTTCCCTTAATGGTAACAGATAGATAATGTTGTAATTATCAGACATTACTGCTGCCCTAGTCTTCATTTTACCCTTTACCACTCATTCCCTGCAGTATGATTAGCAAAACAGATAGCCTTCTCCCAGCTCATGCCTGTGGTACAGGCACTCAAGGGGAGACAAGACAGACTACCAAAAAATACTCCTGTCTGTGTGGTTCTCAGTAACTACTCTAACAGACCTAGCATTCAGAAATGCAACCTTGAATGAATTCATTTAATACTGGATCATAAGCCTCAGCAGCAAGTAGAACTTATAAACTGTACCAAGACCAAAAAGACTGTGTTCAGTTCTGGGCCCCCCAGTTTAGAAGGGACATCGAGATGCTTGAGCGTGTCCAGAGAAGGGCGACGAGGCTGGTGAGAGGCCTCGAGCACAAGCCCTACGAGGAGAGGCTGAGGGAGCTGGGGTTGTTTAGCCTGGAGAAGAGGAGGCTCAGGGGTGACCTTATTGCTGTCTACAACTACCTGAGGGGTGGTTGTGGCCAGGGGGAGGTTGCTCTCTTCTCTCAGGTGGCCAGCGCCAGAACGAGAGGACACAGCCTCAGGCTGCGCCGGGGGAAGTTTAGGCTCGAGGTGAGGAGAAAGTTCTTCACTGAGAGAGTCATTGGCCACTGGAATGGGCTGCCCAGGGAGGTGGTGGAGTCGCCGTCCCTGGAGCTGTTCAAGGCAAGGTTGGACGTGGCACTTGGTGCCATGGTCTAGCCTTGAGCTCTGTGGTAAAGGGTTGGACTTGATGATCTGTGAGGTCTCTTCCAACCTTGGTGATACTGTGATACTGTGAAGACTACAAGCCAGGCAGGGCAGCCTGTGCCTCGTTGCATGGACTAGGTTACAGTCTCAGGCATTGAAGCCTGCAGTTTCAAAATTCAAGCTGCTATGACTTATTTTCTTTTAAAACAATAATCTCTTTTGATCTTGTTCTTCGAGCTAAAGATGATAATGAGACTTTTATTCAAGAACAGTCTTTTGGTTCAGGAAGCATGGAAAATTGTAGCTCTTGTGAATCACAAAGCCCAAAAGCCAAGGCTCAGAAGAAAACAAGTTTGCACCTTCAGCTACCCCAGCAATAACCAGCCAACACTGATTGCAGACACTTCTTTCACCCAGAATAAGCACAGAAGTATGCCACAACTCTGAAAATCACAGTGTGCCAAAAGAAAAATTACTCTTTTTTTTTACATGAGCTGAAAATTGTACTTTATTTGACACTTGGCCTTAATGAAGACAGCATGCCATAACATTTTTCACCTGACCTTCAAACAGCAACACGCCTTATTCACCTTGCTGATCAGGTTTCACTTCAGGGGAAACGGAGAGTAGGTTTAATTTTCTCTTTTCTAAAGACATGTGTGCGCGCACACACGCTAATTGAAATGGGATCTGCTGCAATTTGAATGCTAGGAGTCTACCTTGGCACACAGAACTGCTGCCAGCAAAGCACAGCCTGCCCACTGAGGACAAGACAGCGTGAGTGACAGAGGGCAAGGAAGATCTCATCCAGCACCCAGGTCTAAGAGCAGATACCTGAGGCAGTAACCGAGGTTTTGTAACTGAACTGCTTTATGACCGCATGGAGTTTCGGTCTGCCAGGCAGTGAATATATCTGTTTGCCAAGCCGAACTAAAGTCTACTTCAGTCTGAGGAAGACATAAATACATTTCATTTGCAGTGCTCTTTGCTCAAAGCAATATTGGAAGGAGAAGCAGAATTGCAAGTTTTCAGGTAAGCACTATTTCTCCATTTTCAATTTGGAGGGTTCAAGATTGCAGGGAAGAACTGATCAGCAGTGCAGGAAAACTAAACTGAGGATGAACCAAATATTCCATGAAATTGTATACAACTTTACTTAAAATATACCAGTGAGAGGCATGAATGCAGGTGACAGTGGTATCACTGAGCAGCAGAAAAGAAAGGAACCCTGTATACCTCTAGCCTTTTTTTTTTTTTCCTCAACATATAGAATCATAGAATCATAGAATCAGTCAGGGTTGGAAGGGACCACAAGGATCATCCAGTTCCAACCCCCCCACCATGGGCAGGGACACCCTACCCTAGAGCAGGCTGGCCAGAGCCTCATCCAGCCTGGCTTTAAACACCTGGATCTATCTGGATTTGTTTAAAACAAGCTTCATAGCCCTTACCTAATGCATCTTCAACTGCAAAGCTATTATATCAGAGCTACCATTCATGTGGAAAAGCATTAGAAGCATTAGCCTTTTAACTAAATTATGGGGAGACTGTTCAAATTTCTGTCTGATGGTGCTCCTGAGTAGAAAAGTGATAGCCATCTTTCTGACTGGCTATGATTAAATAATTCCTTTTGTGTCCCAGCTCTAATGACTGGCTTTGTCATAGAAAATTTGAAATATTCTACCAGTTATTGAGATAGTGCAGAAACATCCATGCAAGGTAACATGCCAAATCCTGAATCACACAAAAACCTACTTCGTTAGGCAAGATTTCCAAAACTTCAATAATATACAATGACTTCATCCTGGATGTTCAGTGTCACACTGATTTAGTTTAAAGACTGTTTCTGGAACAAGAGAGAGAGAAATCTGAGTTTTACTTTATGAAGTCACTTAGGAATAATTTTTCAGGTGGCCTAGGTTAGGATCTGATGGAGTGGTGCTCACCTGAAGTGCTGAAAACCCAGAGCGAATCACAGAATCAGTCAGGGTTGGAAGGGACCACAAGGAGCATCTAGTTCAAACCCCCCTACCATGGGCAGGGACACCCTACCCTAGAGCAGGTTGGCCACAGCCTCATCCAGCCTGGTCTTAAACACCTCCAGGGATGGGTCCTCAACCACTTCCCTGGGCAACCCATTGCAGGCTCTCACCACTCTCATGCTGAACAACTTCCTCCTCATGTCCAGTCTGAATCTCCCCACCTCCAGCTTTGCTCCATTCCCCCTAGTCCTGTCACTCCCTGATATCGTGAAAAGTCCTTCCTCAGCTTTTTTGTAGGCCCCCTTCAGATACTGGAAGGCCACAGCAAGGTCACCTTGGAGCCTCTTCTTCTGCAGACTGAACAGCTCCAACTCTTTCATTCTGTCCTCACAGCAGAGGTGCTCCAGCCCTCTGATCGTCCTCATGGCCCTTCTCTGGACATGCTCAAGCATCTCCACATCCCTCTTGTGACATCTTAAAATTAGATATCCAGATCTGAACTAATCACCTTAGTCTGCCTTTGTCATCAATGGAAAGAAATAGGTACACCAAAAGAGTAATAATTGACCTTATAAACCTCACTTATAGGAAGATATATTATGCTGTGGAGGAACCTACATCCCTCCCTTGATTGTAAAAGGGGCTTAGAAAAAGTGGCTCCACTTTAAGCACCTAACTTTCTGATAGCAGAAATTAGATGAGATGATTTTTATCCTTGGTTACCATTCTTTTGATATCAACAAAGCTTGTGTCTTGAACTCACTGTGTAAAGATCCAAATTTCCTCTAGCAGACAAGAAACTACATCAGACTTGAGTCTGCCTAGCTCCAATTCACACAAAATGAGAAGCAAGATCAGTGCCTTTACTCAATAATCTGTGCTTTCCATCTTACCTCTGCACTTTGAGAAACAGCCTTTAATAATTTAAATTAGTTTTATACCCTAGGTTTATACTTTGATGACTCCAAAAGAATAAGATCGTACTTGAAAAAAGCCAAGTCATGGGAACATTAGACCCTGAGATCTGTATCTGAACTTCACATCTTTAGATTCTCATGAAACCAGAACAGCATCTTTGGTTTCATGAGCACAAAACACTGATGAGCTCACATCATGCACATAAGATACGGGTGTGGTTCTATTTCCTGAAAGGGTAGTACTAGCCCACAGTGGTGCAAAATCTAAGTCCAGGTTCTTTCTGTGTGCTTCCTAATCCTGAAGCAGACAAGAGTGACATTAATCATTATAAAAATGAACCATAAAGAAAGATGAAATTAAACATAAAGAAAGGGAAAGGTGAAACCAGGTATTTGAGTGGGGTTATCTAAGTCAGAGCTGGGTAGCAGTTAGCAAATCCCTATTGCCTGCCTCTGCTATGCCTTGCCAAACATGCAACATTTGCTCCAGTGAAAAAAAAAAACATGCAACTGACTGCATTTTCCCCAACAAATCAATTAAAACTAAACATCTCATTTTGTTTCTTCTTTAAAGCCTTAAGAAGATTTCAACCATGGCATCTGAATGCACCGGCAATTTTACTGCTCCGCCAGGCTGTGCAGACCCATTGACAAACTGCAAAGCTAAAGATTTCTTGCAGGTGAAATTGTATTTCTCCGTCCTTTATGGCCTAATCTTCCTGCTGTGCTTCCCAGGCAACATAGTGACGATTTTCGTTTACTTTGTCAAGATGAGGCCCTGGAAAAGCAGCACCATAATTATGTTAAACCTGTCTGTCACTGACCTATTATATGTAGCCACACTCCCTTTCTTTATACACTACTCTGCTAACGGAAATAACTGGGTTTTTGGAGACTTCATGTGCAAGTTCATTCACTTCTGCTTCTACTTCAACATGTACAGCGGTATTATCTTTCTTAGCTGCTTCAGCATCTTCCGCTTCTTTGTAGTCGTCTACCCAATTAAATTCCTTTTCTTTCAAAAGCGGACATGGGCAGTGGTGACTTGCGTAGTAGTTTGGACGATTTCCCTGGTGGCCATCAGTCCCTTGGGCATCTTGATTGTCACCAAGCATACGCAGAACAAGACGATCTGCCTGGATCTGGCTTCTGCTGATGACCTTGTTACCAGCCGTTGGTACAACTGGCTGCTGACTGTCTTGGCCTTCTTCTTGCCCTTGCTGACGGTGACTCTGTGCTATGTGCTCATTATTCACACCTTGGCTACGGGGCCCCACACACAGGCTTGCTACAAACAAAAGGCTCGCAGGCTCGCTGTTGTCCTCTTGGTGGTCTTCTACGTGTGCTTCCTTCCCTTCCACATCTTGCGAGGGATGCTGTTGGAGTTCCGGGTACGGCCGGTTAGCTGCCACTTGAGGAACACGATCCGTTTGCTGTTGATCATAGCGAAACCTTTAGCGGCACTGAATACTTTTGGAAACCTATTGCTCTACGTAGTGACAGGAGACAACTTCCAGCAGGCAATCCTCTCACTCCTCAAGCTTCGGACAAATAAGAACTTGCAGTAGAAGAGGTTGGTGACATGGCAGAATTATGGAGGAAAGGGTCCAAACTTGTTGCCGATCAGTCAGGCACACTCTCCCTGATATCAGAATACTCAGGTTAATCCTGCCAATGCCAAAGGAGGGTGTCTGTGTTTTGGAGTTTCTAACTGCTCATTGAAAGAGAAAATGCTTTAAATAAAATAATTCTTAAAATCAATGTGAAAATTCGCAGAAATGTTTTCTGTATTTACTCCCTGAATTCTTGATACCTCTTTTGGAGAATGGTCCTACCATCTAGAAAAAAATTAGTTGCTTGTTAGTGGCATATATAGATTCAGGATGGAGCAGTTCACCACACCTGTCTTAGACCTGTAGGAGTTCATCTTTTCTCCCTGGAGACATTAACAAGATATGTGTATGCATATATGCTAATCTCTTTGTCCTCCCTTTATAATTCCCTATTATAATAGAGAGAAATAAGCAGTTCTAGAGTGTGATTAACCTAATTATTCATTTGGACACGGTGAATCATGACCTAGAAGTGCCTGTTTCTGCTCACTAATCATAAAAGCTAAGTAGATCAGACATAGACCCAATTCTTCATGCTTGCCGTTATACAGCTGAGGCCCAGTTCTAGCACAGAATGGAATGGATCTCTCTCCAGAAGTGGCTAAAAAGGAGGCTTACACAATAAGGCCCTGTTCAGTGACTTCCTGAGGATTAATGATGCAATGATACAAGACCACTCCTGCAAAGATTTTACACACTGCTAACTGTGATTTCTGGATTAATTTTAGTCAAGAAGTGAGAAGTTAATAAATGCATAAGGGTGCCAGAGCCATAGAATCATAGAATGGTTTGAGTTGGAAAGGACTTTTAGAGGTCCTGACCCACGCTGCAATTAGCAGGGACATCAACCAGACCAGGTTTCTCAGAGCCCTGTCCTAACCTTAAATATTTCCAGCATCTACCATCTCTCTTGGCACTGTGTTCCAGTGTTTCACCATCATTGTAAAAAAGGTCTTTCTTACACCTACTCTGAAGGCACTTTCTTCCCTACTTTTATGGCCCTATTAAAAAGCATCTTTTTAATAAGCCCCCTTTAAGTATTGAAAGAACACAAATAGGCCTCCCCCGTGACTCCTCCAGACTAAACAACTCCAGCTCTCTCAGCTTTTCCTCTTAGGTGAGGTCTTCCATCCCTCTGATATTGTACAGGGTTAACCCTCCTGGGGGGAGTGATCTTAAACCTGACCCCAGGTGGTCTTGACCCCTCCCCAGGGGTGGGTCTGAACACTACCAGGTGATGGTGGTTAGCCCACTCCTCCTTCCTGTCTAAGATCTATAAAAGCAGGGGGACTTCCTGTTTGTTTTCTCTCTCCCTGCCTCTCCTGCTTGCCAGCAATCAACCACCATCCCATTTCCTGCTGCTCCTTTGTTTCACCACGTGGCCATCACCCACGAGGTGGATGAAACCCACTGCCATCAAATCTGGTAGTGTTTTTACATGTTTTGTATCTTGTTTTCCCTTCTCTATACTTTTTGTGACTTCCTTACCTCATATACTTGTAATTTATTGTTAAACTTTTCTTCTTTCGACTTCCAAATCACAGTGAGGTTATTTATTTGGGTCTGCAAACCTTTCCTCTCTCTCCATCTAATTCCTTTTCTTTTGGGAAAGAAGGGGGAAGAGGGGAGGGCATCCTATAAATTGTTATTGGTTCTATCAACTCTATTTGAGTCTCTGGGAAATTTAAATGAGAGCCAAGACAATTTGGAAGTCCCCTTGCTTTTATGGGATGGGGAGCAGATAGTCTGGTGCCAGGGATTGAGCAGAACTGAACAGTCTGAAAAATAAGGCGAACAGGCAAGGTAAGGCAAAGGTCACTCTGATAAGAAGCACAGCTGCGTGCAGGGAAGTGGCCTTGGGGCCAATTCCCTGCAGCTGTGCTTCTTATCAGAGTGAAGAGAAGCTGAGAAAGTTAGAAGAGAAGCTGAGAAAGTTAGCTAACTGTAGCTGAGCTGTGCGAGTGGGCCTTGAAGGGGGGCAGGCTGGTCAGCCCTGGGAGCAAGCGAAATGTTTCTGTAACAGAGCCTATCAAGATTACATACGTATGTACCGAATCCACTGTGTAAGTATCACTCTTAGCTTCAATAAACGGATTGACCATCTATGCATCATAGTGGTATAAGCTCGTGTCTTTCTGGGCTCCTGCACCGACTTTGAGCAACCCAGCAGTCCAGAGAAGAGGAGGCTCAGGAGCACAGGACACAGGAAAGTGTAATATTGTTATTCATTTCCATCATTCTGCTATCTCTTTATAAGATAAGGGCGACAAACCTGGTGAGAGGCCTGGAACACAGCCCTGTGAGGAGAGGCTGAGGGAGCTGGGTAGTTGTTTAGCCTGGAGTAGAGGAGACTTGGAGGTGACCTCATTGCTGTCTACAACTACCTGAAGGGAGGCTGGAGCCAAGTGAGGGTTGGTCTCTTCTGCCAGGCAACCAGCAAGAGAACAAGGGGACACAGTCTCAAGTTGTGCTGGGGAAGGTCTAGGCTGGATATTAGGAGGAAATTCTTGCCAGAGAGAGTGATTGGCATTGGAATGGGCTGCCCAGGGAGGTGGTGGAGTCACCGTCCCTGGAGGTGTTCAAGCAAAGCCTGGCTGAGGCACTTAGTGCCATGGTCTAGTTGACTGGCTAGGGCTGGGTGCTAGGTTGGACTGGATGATCGTGGAGGTCTGAACCAACCAGGTTGGAAGAGACCTCCACGATTCTCATTGCTCTCTACAACTACCTGAAAGAAGACTGTAGTTAGGCAGGGGCTATTAGAGAGGAAATAGCCTGAAATTGTGCCAGGGGAAGTTTAGATGGGATATCAGAAAAAAAATTCTTTAATGAAAGAGTGGTCAGGTATTGGAATAAGCTGCCCAGTGAAGTGGAGGAGTCACCATCCATGGAGGCGTTCAAGAAACATGTGGAAATGTCACTTCAGGATACAGTTTAATGGCCATGATGGTATTACATTGACATTTGGACTCACTGATCTTAGAGGTCTTTTCCAACTGAAACAATTCTGTGATTCTGAGCTTCCAGACCAATGGGCCATATAAGATCACAGATCAGATTTGACTAGGGTATAAATGGAGCCCTTTGAGCCAGTTCTTCTCAGAGCAGTAGATCTGCAGTCAGGCACTCTCCCCTTAGACTAGGAAAAGAGGATAAAACCTTTCACACAAACACAGAAGAAACTCGTTCAATGAGAAACTCAGGTGGTACCAGCAGCATGATAGTGGCAGATTATCAGGCATTGCCTGTTAATGACTTAGAACTAGAACTCAGGGACTTAGCAACTGTGCCAGTGAAGAGGGGAATGAGGCTAGTTTTGCCAGGTGTGCAACATGTACACTTGATTTGATCTCCTCCTCTAGAAAGACAGGAATATCTATTTCTAGAAAGTTAAGGACCTTAGCAGATAGTCCAAGCCTATCTAGACAAATAGCCTGAACTTGCTATGGACCTCTATGTCTGCCATGAGTGAGAGTGCTTAAGGGACAAATGGGAAAGGGAGGAAAACCCATCCTAACTTTGATGAGACTCTCATCTTCTCTGAATGACTATGACACAGTCTACATACATATACCCCACCACAGTTTTCTTGTTTAATATTGTGGGGGTTTATCTCTCTGGCAGCCTCTGCTCTAGCATTCCTCTGCAGATTCCACGAAGTGCAGGATATGGGTCCCACAAAGAGCAGGATATGGCTCCACATGCCCAGACAACCGTGGGAAGGGAAGGCACTGCACACAAAAACAAGTCAGTTGCTTACATTTGGCTTGGGAAGTGTAGCTACACTAAGATGGACATACAAAATGCTCTTTGGTCTTGCAGCAGCAATGGAGAAGCATCATCTGACAATTTATCAACTGTGTCCATTCCCAAGGATTAAACCTGAACCTCAGTTAAACATACCATTATTTAAGCACTGTATTTAAGAAGTCTGACTGCCAGTAACCTTTCTTTTTGAATATGTAAAAATCCAATGCAAACAGCCATCTATAATTTCCCCACAGATCCATCACCAGATTATCACTTTATAAAACCACCTGCCTAAACATTAACTTCAGTGGCAGCTCTTGGGTTTGCATAGGTAAACCTTGAGGAACGGAGACAAGGGTGACTTAACTTGCAAAAAAGCACTAGGCTGAGAGCATGAAACGGGATGGGGGGTGGCATTAGCCAAAAAATATGTTCAAATTTTGAATCTGTTCCAGGGAGGGGGTGTTGAAGAAAAGCCTGGCTGAGGCACTTAGTGCCATGGTCTAGTTGATTGGACAGGGCTGTGGTAACAGGTTGGACTTGATGATCTCTGAGGTCTCTTCCAACCTGGTTGATTCTATGATTCTAAGCCTTTTCAAACTCCTGTGACATCTTGGGCCAACATCACAGGGATAGTGGTAACACCAAAATAAATCATGGGTATGTGCAATAGGAGGAAGTGAGGATTTTAGGGGTTTCTGTATTTTGTGCATTCACCAGTGGAGGTACAGTGGACAATCACACCACTGTGCAGCTTTTATTGTCATTGTTCTTCACAGAGAGAGTGATTTGCCATTGGAGTGGGCTGCTCAGGGAGGTGGTGGAGTCACCATCCCTGGAGGTGTTCAAGAAAACACTAGATGAGGCATTTAGTGCCATGTTCTAGTTGACTGGATAGGACCTGGTGATAGGTTGGACTGGATGATCTTGGAGGTCTGTTCCAACCTGTTTGATTCTATGATTACTGCATACCATAACCACCACAAAAGGCGTAGTTCCTACTGCTCTTCAGAAGTGACTTGAGGAGGCTTAAGGAAGCAGTCTGTTTAACTTTCTCTCCTGGTCACTTGGGCAACTCCTCACCAGAGATACCAAAACATGGGAGTAACAGAAAAGCTATTTGTTTTTTTTTCCTCCACGATCCACAGAGGCACTCATGAAGTGAGTACATCAGCAGTGGTGGTCTGGCTCATCCCAAAACCAGTAGAAAAATTCTGCAAGTCATCAGTGCAAACAAAGCCTCCTTGACCTGAGCAAAAGCATGTGCTTGATTTTCAGCCTAGCACCTAGAGCACCTTAGCTTCCGAGAGGGCTGAGAGTTTAGAGATATCCCTGTGCCTCCCATTTCACGTCACCTCCATCCAATTCTCAAGGTGACTTTTTTTCTTGGCCAATTATGGTCACATGTTGGAGATGAAGGCTTGGACTTTAGGCACAGGGATGCTTGCACTTTGGTAAAGTGTTGCAAAAGGTTGACACTCAGAGCTGGCAGAGAGGGCGCATGGAGATGTCTCCAAGGAGACCTTACTGTAGCCATGCAGTATCTGAAAGGGGCCTACAATAAAGCTGGTGATGGGCTCTTTAGGTTCTTGGGTAGTGGTAGGACTAGGAAGAACAGATCCAAGCTACAGGAGGGTACATTTAGATTAGATGTTAGGAATTTCTTCACCATAATGGTGGTGTGGCACTGGAACATGTTGCCCAAAGAGATGGTAGAAGCCCCATCCCTGGAAGTTTTTAAGTCCAGGCTGGATGGGGCTCTGAGCAATGTGATCTAGCAGAAAGCATCCCTGCCCATGGCAGGGAGGTTGGAACTAGATGATCCTTAAGGTCCCTTCCAGCCCTGACAATTTATGTGCCAGAGCTCATCACTCCTTGGATGTTACTAGTAGGCAACAGTGTCCCCATGGGGACAGACTTAGGGGTTTGAGATCTTCTTTGTACCTGCCCTTCCTTTTATATATGACTGAGAAACAAGCCTGTAGCAGGGAAACATCTTCTTTCCCCTTCCTGCCTCACAAAGAAGTCTGACAACAGCAAATCTTTGCCTTACTTGACTCTTGGGTGGAATTTCTAGCAAGAGTGCATGCAGACAAACCAGTGCTGATTTCACAGTATCACAGTATCACCAAGGTTGGAAGAGACCTCACAGATCATCAAGTCCAACCCTTCACCACAGAGCTCAAGGCTAGACCATGGCACCAAGTGCCACGTCCAACCTTGCCTTGAACAGCTCCAGGGACGGCGACTCCACCACCTCCCTGGGCAGCCCATTCCAGTAGCCAATGACTCTCTCAGTGAAGAACTTTCTCCTCACCTCGAGCCTAAACTTCCCCCGGCGTAGCCTGAGGCTGTGTCCTCTCGTTCTGGCGCTGGCCACCTGAGAGAAGAGAGCAACCTCCCCCTGGCCATGGAGGGGTCTTCTCTGGATTTATGCCATGGAGGGGTCTTCTCTGGGAGGAGATTACTGTGCAGCTCAACCAAGACTGAGGACATTCTGCCACCCACCAGCACAAAAGGAATGGGTAATCTGGCTGTGAGCCCAGTGTAAAGCCAGATTTGTGCTGGTGATTCTCCAATAAATCAATGCACTGGGCAAGCACAAATGCTTGCTCTGGTCCTGGAACTGGCTGACCTTCCTATCAAACCAGAGTCGCTCCATCTCCACCTAATTAATTCCTCTGCCACATTTTATCCGCTTAGCGTTACAAGCTCTTTAGGGCAGATGTCTTAGCGAGTATTTGCACAGCAGGACCTGAATCCTGAGTGGATCCTCCTGGCATTATGAAAATCCAATCAAGGGCTTCAGCCATAAAAATGTAAATGATGTGGCTACTTATCATTTGTGCATATAAGAGAGACAGATAAACACTCATATGCAGACACACATGCATGGGGAAGCAGCTCCCAATGCAAAAAGATAACTCTTTAAAAATAGCAGTGCTATGTCGCATTTAAGGCTCCTCCTTTGGATATGTATATATATTTCACTTGTTCATTTTCTCTCCTGTACATAAAAATAGTCTGACATTGGGGACAGAAGTTGGCTGCACAGAATTCTTTTTTTCAGGACAGAAAAGCAATTGCTACAAAAGTCATTGCAGCAGTGTGCAAAACTCCCGAAGCCACTTTCAAAAGCTTATCATAGAAACAACCAGGTTGGAAGAGACCTCCAAGATCATCCAGTCCAATCTACCACCCAGCCCTGTCCAGTCAACCAGACCATGGCACTAAGTGCCTCAGCCAGGCTTTTCTTCAGCACCACCAGGGACGGCGACTCCACCACCTCCCTGGGCAGCCCATTCCAATGCCAATCACTCTCTCTGGCAAGAACTTCCTCCTAACATCCAGTCTAGACCTCCTCTGGCACAACTTGAGACTGTGTCCCCTTGTTCTGTTGCTGGTTGTCTGGCAGAAGAGACCAACCCCCACCTGGCTCCAGCCTCCCTTCAGGTAATTGCAGACAGCAATGAGGTCACCCCTGAGCCTCCTTTTCTCCAGGCTGCACACCCCCAGCTCCCTCAGCCTCTCCTCACAGGGCTGTCTTTCAAGCCTCTCACCAGCTTCATTGCCCTTCTCTGAACATGTTCCAATATTTCAACAAGCTTGGTATTGTTCAGATGTAATTTTCTGCTATATATGAATTAATAAGGTTTTACTCCTGATTTGAAGACCTGTATCTAACTATGCTGCTTTATTCATATCTAATATCAGCAGCACCTGACTACTCAGTGCCTTTTTCTTTTTTTTTGTGCCATGGAAACAAGCAGTATTTGCTTGTTTGAGAAGTGATAATATCCTGTACTAAAGTGGCTATTGGATGTTTATTCAAGGATGGGCTATTCAAGTCTGGCATATTTGCTTGTGTAAATTTTGATGTAAATTTTGCTGTTAAGATGTTGATATTTCAAGACAATCGTGTGGCTCATTTCTGTAGAGCAAAATCGAATGTGTCTCACTGTCCCAGAGTTAATGGTTACTCACATACTTAGAATACAAAGAACACTCTGTTCTGACCTATTTTAAATGTATTTCCTATGATTGCATTGAGCTGTATCACCCTCTTAAGGTGATTGGTTTTGCCCCATGTATTATAAAGGAAATGTTGGTTTGGGTTTTTTTTGATCTCTGAAAAAAACCCAAACCAACAAACCAAAAGCAGAAGTGCCTTTCTGCCATCTCTTTTTGTTTCATTTAAAGGTATTTTTTTTTTCTCAGAATAGAATAGAATCAACCAGGCTGGAAGAGACCTCCAAGATCATCCAGTCCAACCTCGCACCCAGCCCTATCCAGTCAACCAGACCATGGCACTAAGTGCCTCAGCCAGGCTTTTCTTGAACACCCCCAGGGATGGTGACTCCACCACCTCCCTGGGCAGCCCATTCCAATGGCAAATCACACTGAGTAAAATTTCCTCAGCAGTTTCAGTTAACATGTAGGCCTAGCTCAGAGACAGATATCTAGGGTGTTTTTATAGTCAGCAGGGAGAAATGGGAACTTAGAGGGTCCAATTATTTCTCCCCACTCCCCAAGGTGGGTCAGATGAGCTGATGTTCTTCCCAGAATGATTTGCCATTGGGATGGGCTGTCCAGGGAGGTGGTGGAGTTGCCCTCCCTGGAGGTGTGCAAGAAGAGCCTGGCTGAGGCACTTAGTGACATGGTGTAGTTGATTGGACATGGCTGGGTGATAGTTTGGACTGGATGATCTTGGAGGTCTCTTCCATTCTTGTTGATCTACAATTTTAAGGAAAATGGGAAGGATGATAGAAACCCTTTCTAGAGCTAAAAAGAAAGAATCAGGTGAATTATAAGAAAAAAAATAATGCAATCAAATAAATTAGCTTTTGTGATTGGAAGAAAATATGAAAAGTTATGAGCAATAAGTAGATAAACAGGTAGGGAGACACAAGAAGGGAAAAAGAGAAAGAGTCCAGTGTGCCAACACAGGTGCATGCATACACATGGACACACAGGGCACAGAGCTCCGAGGTGACCTTCTTGTGGCCTTCCAGTATCTGAAGGGGGCCTACAAAAAACTGGGGAAGGACTTTTAAGGCTCTCAGGGAGTGACAGGACTAGGGGGAATGGAGCAAAGCTGGAGGGGGGTAGGTTCAGGCTGGGTGTGAGGAGGAAGTTGTTCAGCATGAGAGTGGTGAGAGCCTGCAATGGGTTGCCCAGGGAGGTGGTTGAGGCCCCATCCCAGGAGGTGTTTAAGGCCAGGCTGGATGAGGCTGTGGCCAGCTTGATCTAGGGTAGGGTGTCCCTGGGCATGGCAGGGGAGTTGGAACTAGATGATCCTTGTGGTCCCTTCCAACCCTGGCTGATTCTGTGATTCTATGATTAAAAAGCTGCTCAGGCGAGTTGATTATGCCCAAGTCCTGTTAGCATGCATTTGAAGTGTCACTTCTGTGTACCTCTCCAAACTTTCTGTGCTTGCTGGAAAACTTTTCTGAATGGCTCTTAGAGGAGCTTGTCCAAGAAAGGATTTCTCATTAGACTCCTTTAATTTGCCATAGCTCTGAGACTGGACATGCTGTGACCAACCTATAAGTGAGGTACTGAAAAACGCTAAGGAGGTCCAGAAGTATGATTTATGGGAGATTCCTCCCTGTAATGTAGCAAAACTATTACATTTCTTCACGAAACTCCTGAAGCACATCATTTTCAGCAGCAAAATTGAGGGACTGCCAAATGCCTGAGAAATGTAGGTGTCAGCGAGATTAAAGTGAGTAGCAGCTCACAAGATGACAGTGGCTGAAGAGATATCTTCACTGCCTCCTGAATCAACAGGCATTAGTGCTCATTTCTATTACTAAGTAATTTCTAAGCTCTATGTGCAGTTAAAAACTGATGTAGCTTAAAATTTGTCTTAGGCAATGGCCACATCAAAGGATACAATACAAAGATACCTCCCACTTTGCACAAGGATAGTGCAATGTAATGTCTTAAACACTGCAAGATGAACAGAGAGGAGAGAGCTGTAGAGGGATGTATGTGATGTACCCCTCATGTCATGAAGCATTTACCATGTCTTGTTGATCCAGCTGTTCCATTCAACACTGCCTCTGCCCTTTAACATTTACAGAGACCTACCTACCAACCAATGCAACGAATTAGGAGGAGGTTAGAGAGGCCTTTATGTCCTCACAAGATCAGTTTTCAAATAGTCTGCCCTAGCTCTTTGTAGTATAACGTTTTTCACAGAATTACAGAATCACTGAGGCTGGAAAAGACCTCTGAGATCATCCAGTCCAGCCTATAACCTAACACCACCACCACATCAGCTAAACCATGCCACCAAATGCAACATCCCATCTTTTCTTAAAGACCTCCTGGGATGATGACTCCACTGCCTCCCTGGGCAGTCCATTCCAGTGCCTAATCACCTTTTCTGTGAGGAAGTGCTTCCTTATATCCAACCCAAACCTCCCCTGGCACAGCTTCAGACTGTGCCCTCTTGTCCTGTCACCAGCTGTCTGGGAGAAGAACCCAACCCCCACCTTACTGCAACTTCCTTTTAGGTCACTGTAGAGAGTGATAAGGTCCCCTCTAAGTCTCCTCTTCTCCAGGCTGAACAGCCCCAGCTCCCTCAGCCTCTCCTCATCAGACTCTCCCTCCAGCCTCCTCGCCAGTCTTGTTGCTCTCCTCTGGACCTGCTCCAGCACCTCAATATCCTTCTTGCAGTGAGGGCCTCACCAGTGCCAAGTACAGGAGCAGAATTACATCCCTAGTCCTGCTGGCCACACTGTTCCTGACACAGGCCAAGATGTCACTGGCCTTCTGTGCCACCTGGCTCATATTCAGCTGTCACCCAGCACTCCCAGGTCCCTCTCTGCCTGGCTGCTCTCCAGCCACTCAACCCCCAGTCCGTATCGCTTCATGGGGTTATTGTGGCCAAAGTGTAGGACACTGCACTTGGTCCTGTTGAACCTCATACCACTGACCTCAGCCCATCAACCCAGCCTGTTCAGGTCCCTCTGCAGCATCTTCCTACCCTCCAGGAGATTGATTCTCCCTCCCAGCTTGGTGTCATCCACAAATTTACTGACAGTAGACTTGATCCCCCTCATCCAGCTCATCAGTAAAGATGTTGAATAGAACAGGGCCCAGTACTGATCCCGGGGGGACACCAACTAGTGTCACAACCACTCTCTATGCCTGCTCATCCAACCTAATGGGCTCACACATACAGGTCGTTCTGATGAATTCCCCATCTTACTTTCAGGTTTGTCTCCTTAAGAGAATTGTGTTTTTCCTCCACTCTAGGGACTCCTGTGCAGACCCCTCTCAACTCAGCCCATCAGATGATCTTGAACTCAGCCCATCAGATGGGATTGCAATGAACCCTGCAGGGTTCATTGCAATCACACACAGAAATCCATTTGTTCAGGCTAGAACATAATGTGGGCCTACAGCTTAGAGGGGGGGAAATTCAGTGGCCAAAATGTTAATTCCCCCTAGCAACCTTTGAAGGTTGGAGGAGAACAGGTCCTCTTTACCCATCCACAACTCTGACCCATAGTCTGACCTCACCCGCTGGGTCTTGCCTACAGTTAGTAGGAGGCGGCAAACATATCCAAAAGGATTTGCTTCCTCCTGAGCCTGCTAGTTTGAATCACCCATGGAATCTCATTTGCAGGCACCTGGGCATCCACAGGTTAGACATTTGCACACTGATAACACCAGGGAAATCACAGAATGGTTTGAGTTGGAAGGCACCTTCAAAGATTAATTGGTCTAGCAACTTTCAATAGATCAGCTTGATCAAAGCCCTGCATAAGCTGGTGTTGTGGAGGGCCCATAGGCCCAAAAACAGACTTGCATATGCCTTGCCCTGCCTGGACATGTTTTTCCTGCTCTTAATCAGGGGTGAGCACATGGCCAGCACAGAGGGGCACAACGGGCCTGGTGCCATGTGGAGTCTGACCTGCCCAGGCTTTAGGTTGTGTAAGCCCCCACATGCTCAGCTCACGCTTGCCGGGTGCTAGGCCCATGTGAGCCCCATATTTGGAAAGTCCAGGCCTGTGGCTCCTTGCCTATTATGGCAAGGTTGGCTGACTGCAAGCCTGATTGGTTATTGGTGGCCAATGAGACCATTGATCTTGGCCCACAGTTAATAGATAGAGGTGCACTCACGTGGCAGCATTCCCCTTTTGCTCACCGGTGCATGCACTCACTTCAGCCTGTCACTACGGGGCTCAGACTCCCCATGCAGCCGTGCATCCCACTGCCTTATTGCCTGGCATGTGCCATCGCCATGAGATACCAGGTGCAGACTCACTTGTCTGCACGGGATCGTATTCCTCTGACCCACCAGCAAATCCTGCCTACGAGTTCCCTGGAAGCAGCAGCCGGAGGGACCCAGCAGCAGACGCTCAGAGACTATTGCCCCCGAAGCCAGGAGTACTCCAGCCTTGGAGTCCACGGGCAAAGACCCTAAGAAGTTGGACACTTTGCAGAGGCTGTGACGTAGCCCGGAGGGTGATTTATAATTAATCAAAATAGTGAGTAAATATCTCTTTAATTCCTATTGTGCCTGCCACAGAGCAGAAAGCTTGCAGCCCACTCTGCTGGGCGAATAGTATATAGACCCCAAGCGGCAGTAGCCGCGGGGAAAACTCTCTCTGTTAATAGTTCCATGCTAGTCATTGTATTATAGTTATTAATAAGCCACTTGTGATATTTCCCATAAGGTCTTTCATAACCGTGAATGAATCCATTTTAATATTAATTATAGTGGTTGGGGGGTGTTGAGAGTTGAGAATATTGAGTTTAATAAATATATATTTTTATACAACTATCTCGCACCGATTGATTTCTCCCCTTCGCCACAAACGGGCGATAAGGAGAGAATCCCCCTCCACGACAGCTGGCTTTGAACACTTCCAGAGAGGGGGCATCCACAACTTCTCTGGGCAACCTGTTCCAGTGGATTATGCATATAGGGAAGCTACACTGCAGGTGACTACATCACCCTCAAAAAACATACTGAAAAACCCAGACCTTGGGTTCAGTCTGATGAGATCAAGGGCATTTCAGCTTGAGTATCCCTCCTAACATATCTGGCTTACAGTTCATGCAAGGAGACAAGGTCTGCAAAGTCATCCTACCATTCCCAGCTCCCAGTCAGCTTCTTCATCTCCCCTTTTCCTCCCAAAAGTCATGTACCAGAAACCTTTTATTTTTCCCTGGATTACCTTATTTTCAGGTTTACTTTCATTGCTGTTCAAGGCAAGGTTGGACGTGGCACTTGGTGCCATGGTCTAGCCTTGAGCTCTGTGGTAAAGGGTTGGACTTGATGATCTGTGAGGTCTCTTCCAACCTTGGTGATACTGTGATCTATTCTACTTCTATTTTAAGATGAAGATTTACTTATTATTCATCTTTCATTTCTGAAGCAGTGGTCATTTGTCACAAACTATGTCTCTATAAATATTACCATGTGATTGTCACACTCTCTTGCCTGGTAGAGGATTTTCTGGCACAGACTGATGACACTGAGGTTGACCAGTGCCACTGCTGACAGCTCTTGCCTCACTACTTAGCAGTTTTGAGTATAGGCACTGACACAGTTGCAAGGTCAATAGAAAAGGGACCAGAGTAGTGATGAATACCAATCCAGGACAGCTCTCAGCTTAGAGCAAACATCTTCTTTCATCCCTTTAAATAGCTTCACCAACAACTTTTCCCTCGTACGTGCTTTGCAATCACCTGCGGCACTGGTTATCAGAAAATGTGCTTCTCAGGTGTGTGTGGAAACTACCATGCAAAAAGCACTCCTCAGAGCAAGAGAGTTTATTTACTTTATTCCAGGCAAAGAAATGTTTTGTTAAATCTGTCTGCAGCTGTCACAGGATAAGTAATATACATATCTTCTATCCATGGCTATTATTTGAATAAGCACCTGTACCTACCTCTAAAATTGCACATCAGTTCTATAGATTTGTATCAAGAAGTGAAATGAATCCTGTCTTCAAATTCATGAGTCATATGCTGCCCTAGAAACCCAAAATGCTGAGTTTAATTAGGTCCTGAACTAATTGTTCTACTAGTTAAAAAAATAATACAACCTCTAAACCATTCCTAGGTGAGCGTTCAGGTGACTACTTCTCCTGTAAGGTACTAATGAGCAACCAGCAAAAGATGGAAGTGCACAGCAGATCTGGTGTCTGGGTATACAGCCTCCCTCCTGCACAGCTCTGGGCTCCTCAATTCAAGAGAGATGTTGAGGTGCTGGAACGTGGCCAGAGAAGGGCAGCAAGGCTGGTGAGGGGCCTGGAACACAAACCCTATGAGGAGAGGCTGAGGGAGCTGGGGTTGTTTAGCCTGGAGAAGAGGAGGCTCAGGGCAGACCTCTTTGCTATCTACAACTACCTGAAGGGAGGCTGTAGCCAGGTGGGGGTTGGTCTCTTCTCCCAGACAACCAGCAACAGAACAAGGGGGCACAGCCTCAAGTTGTGGCGGGGGAGGTCTAGGCTGGATGTTAGGAGGAAGTTCTTCCCAGAGAGAGTGATTGGCATTGGAATGGGCTGCCCAGGGAGATGGTAGAGTCACCGTCCCTGGGGGTGTTCAGGAAAAGTCTGGCTGAGACACTTAGTGCCATGGTCTAGTTGACTGGATAGGGCTGGGTGCTAGGTTGGACTGGATGATCTTGGAGGTCTCTTCCAACCTGGTTGATTCTATTCACAGCTCTGAAGGACCATGACCTCACACTCACTTCAATGGGCAGATCAGCTCTTAGAGTTTTGGTAAGCCTCTGAACTTGGAGGCTGGCCAGAAGAATCACGTAAACATAACAGGAGAAACTGATACTGAGTTCATTGGTATGGACTCAAACACTCTGCTAAGTGTGAGTGAGCAGCACAATACTGCTCAAACAAGAAAATCTATGGTGTAGAGAGGCTACAACTGCACTGATGGAAATATGGAAGACAGCTCATATTTAAACCTGGGTTTAGTCTCACTGTCAGAGATATTAATTTAATCGTTTGACAGGATTGGGATTTAGGTGAATACCTCTGTGTATATTCCATAGGTATGAATTTTAACCTAGAACTTTTTCAGTCTGTAATGCTTTTCATATTGATAATTCTGATAAAAACAAACTATTAAATAATAACTGACAGTACATTTGTTGAATGCTTTCTCATATCAGTCCCAGCAGGACCTAAGAGCTGTCAGGGCTTAGTAACCCTGAACATTCAAGCAGTCAGCAGAAAAAGGGAGACCAGAATCATGCCTTCAGTGATTAATATCAAAGTGTACTGCAAGAGGTCATATTTATCTGTTCTTAAAAAGGAGAAATAAAATTAGTAATTCACAGAATCCCAGAATCACAGAACTTCTTAGATTGGAAAAGACCTTCAAGATCATCAACTCCAATCAGTAGTTTCACACTGACAAGTCCTTGACTAAACCAAATCCCTCAGCACAACATCTAATCACTATGAATCGCTATGGTTGGAGAGGACCACCAGGATCATCCAGTCCAACCTTCATCCCAGCATCCTTAATCACTGGACCATAGCTTTAAGTGCCACATCCACTCTCCTTTTAAACACCTCCAGGGGTGGTGACTCCAGCAACTCCCTGGGCAGCCTGTTCCAGTGCCTGACCACCTGCTCCATAAGGAACTTCCTCCCAACATCCAACTAAACCTCCCCTGATGCAACTTGAGGCCCTTTCCTCTTGTCTTATCATTAGTAGTTCGGGAGAAGAGACCAGCTCCAGCCTCACTACAGCCTTCTTTTAGGTAGTTCAGTATTCTGCATACTCACAAAATGGAGTCTTAATCACTACAAGTCCTCCACATAGTTTTACTCTTCAGGCTTGAACCTTTGGACTGAAACTTGTTCTGTGTCTCCCCCTGCAGTGGCTAGAGGGCAACTTCCCCCAACCTCTCAAAATTCACCTTACTCCAGGAGCTGGAACTGAGAAGCTATCAGCTAACTTTTGATTCCCACCTATGCAAAGTTTAAGGTAATCTACTATTGATAGACTTAATCCAGACTAGTTCCTACTGGTCTCACACAAGCTTTGCCAGCAGAGATGCACAAAGCCTCAGAGCAAGACAGGAAGCATAAGCGTTCTCAGGAGTGTATTTCTTGCAGTCTATAACATACATTAACATCAAGGGCAGTCAATGAATTCTTGTATCTACTGGAAAAGGCTGCTCTCATGCTTAGCTTGCTTTACTGGCAGTACTTTTTGTCAGGTAACAAACATCCCTCTGATTACAAGCTGTGGTCCCAGTCCTGAGCTGCACCTTGTGCACCCCAACACTACTGAGGGCTGCAAATTTTAGCTTGCACATGTAGCCACCAGGTAGGTGTTTATTTGCTGCATAGTCATACAGCCTGCACATTGATATCAAACTCTAGCATTTAAAACAGGGAAATTATTTCAAGGTCCCCTTCCAAAGCAAGCAGGACCACAAAGTGAAACAGAGGAAAATAAAAGCAGAGCTAGACTCTGCTACTCAGTGTGCAAGGAATCCTGAACATACACAAGGTGAGTTGGACCATTTTTAGCCATTGGGATGTTCAGCTACAGAATGGACTCTGCCAGTTGAGAATAGCCTTTACCTCTCAGCTCTTTGGGCCTGTGAAAATTACTTAGCCTCTAACCTAGTGTCATGAGTTTTTATCTGGAGGTGCAGTCTTTGTCTGAAAGATGAGGAATATCCTCTGGAAATTACTGGAATAATGAAGAAGCAAGCAACAAAATACCCCCTGCTCCAGCTCCTTCTGCTAGTCTCCTCCTCACTGTTGTTCCTATTCTTTCTCTGTGCTCTTTTGTCTCTTGTCACAAATACTTTGAACATTTATTTAGCCCAAATACCGAGGAAATGGAGCATAACAACATAAGCAGAAACACCACTGTTTTTCTGGTCACTAATTCAATTCTTTGGATCAGTAGGATAAACTACACAGCCTTGGAGAGTATTCAATCCCTTGGGAATTGGATTACAGCCTCATAAAACAGCACAGTGCTCCTATTATCACCTGAATAAAGCTGCCATCATTCTGGAACAAATAGGTGGAAGTAGTCAGTCACTGTTGAAGAGAAGAATGATAAACTGACATACAGTTCTTATGAAATTCTTCACAAGGAGGCAGATTTAGTGCCCTGAAAGCTTTTACACGTACAAAAACATACACTCATCTCTTTTATCACTGTCTTATCTGAGGAGTCTCTACAGACAGGGTCCAGGTGCAATGCTTTCTGAATAGATGGTGATGACAACACATCCACCGTCTTATTCTCCCTCGCAAGAGGATGCCAGAGAAGCTCCTCAGCATTTATAAGCTAGAAAACGAGCTGGGTTTGTTGCAGCTGCCCAAGATGGTTCAATACAGAATCCTGGCTGATTTAAAAAAACATCTCACTGCAGATTTGTGCAGCTTGTGGTGGAAAAAAACAGCTGGGGAAAGGAAAGTTCTTTCAGTGGCTGCTGGACCCTCTTCTGCCTTCGCTGCTAAGCCACTGAACAAATTAGTTTAGCTTCTTTGTGTGTGTATGGAAGGAGACAGGCTCGTCTTTGCAAACTGTTTTGTGGCAAGTTCCTATAGAGAGTGATTTGTAAGTGTGATGCACTGTCACTATTTTTCCTCCTGTGGGTATGGGAATGAAACTGTGCACCACATATTTGCCTTGTGGGATGAGACGGGCTGCCCAGGGGGGTGGTGGAGTCGCCGTCCCTGGAGCTGTTCAAGGCAGGACTGGACGTGGCACTTGGTGCCATGGTCTAGCCTTGAGCTCTGTGGTAACAGGTTGGACTTGATGATCTGTGAGGTCTCTTCCAACCTGGGTGATACTGTGAGACTGTGAGATGCATTTGCAAGATAAGGATGCATGGCCCATTTAAAAGGGCTTTCAATGAACAACTGACTCCTTTTCTAGAAGCACTCACACAGCTGTTTCACAAGGATTATCAAGTAAGACCTATCTTCATGACAGCATCACTGTGGAAAAATCATATCATTTGAGGTTTAGCATTAGCATTGCTGCTCACAAACTCACATCTCCAGCACATAAGCTCTTGGGAAGAGGCAAACTTCCTCCAAAAAGACTAGCTCAGCCCATGCACAGGCACCAAGGGGGCACATCTGCTCCTGCCCTCCTCTGGCCTCTCCTTGCCCTTTGCTCCTGCTACTTGCTTTGTGCCAGTGAGTGGCAGACCCTCTGTGAGTCACTTTCCCTCACATAACTGCAGAAAAATGCCTCAGAAAAAAACTGAGCCAGTGCATTTTCTGCTGTTGTAGTCAGTTGACGAACCTTACTCAGGAGGCTGAATAAGAACTGAGCCTGCACAAGCTGGCAGGGAGTATAGGGAAAGAAATGGAGACAAGCACTGGGAAACAGCTGAAGTCTCACCCATCAGCATCAAAACAAGCAGTGAGAAGCCATGAAACTGGTCCATCTGTATGCAGCAAGGAATATGAGTGAGCTCAGTCACCAGGCAGTGAACAGGGATTTCTGCTATAGGTAAGAAAGTGGTGTCACTGGGACCAGCACCTGATCATTGTGTCCACTTCAGGTACCCACACTTCAGAAGAAATGTTAAATGCAGGTTTCAGAGCACAGTTGTGAGAGCAAACATACTGAGAAACTCCTGATGTTCACCCTATTTGGCTAGCCCCTGGGCAGGAAACAGAAACTAACTGAGAATCGAAATAAGGTGTGCAGGCATGGTCGATTTCCCAGTGCTTGAGGTGTTTAAATCAAGGCTGGATGCCTTTTAAAGGCCATGTCATACCTCAACAAGAAGTTACAGGCTTGATGTAACAATCTCTTGATATAGTTTTATAGTGTGCAATACACAGGCCCTTCTTGCCATGAAGATTGCTGGTGGATTAAAATCGGCAGGAAAGATGGGCCTTGCTGTTGCAATGGTGCCTCCCTTTTCTGCACTGGGCTCCTACAAGCTAAACTGCACTTGTACCCCTGTGTGCCCAGCTCTGCTCCGCAGCAGGGTGAGGGGCTTCCATACTCCTGCTCCAAGGAGCTGCCTGGACAGCTGTGCATGCTGATGCTACTAGTGCGATGGATGACTTGAGCACAGCAGGGGCCGATCTGACCTGCCCTAATCTCAGCAGGCACTGAGCAATAAACTGTTTCCTCCCTCTTCCTGATGCTCTTGCCTCTCACTGGTTTTGCTGTGCTCATTTAAGGCCATTTTGGTATTAAGCTATGGAAGAAATGACTGCTCAGAGTCTGAACTGCTGCCGTTTGCCCTGTGAGGCACACGCTGCCAGCCTATATGCACCATGCAGCTGGGACTCTATGTGTGTAGGGCATTTTGCCACTGGAATGGGCTGTCCAGAGAGGTGGTGAAGTCACCGTCCCTGGGGGTGTTCAAAAGAAGACTTGGATGAGGCACTTGGTGCCATGGTCTAGTTGATTGGACAGGGCTGGGTGATAGGTTGGACTGGATGATCTTGGAGATGTCTTCCAACCTGCTTGATTCTATGAGAGGTGGAAAACAGTGGGTACGGAAAAGGGCAGTGCTGCTAAAGAATGAGGGGTAGGAGATGGAAAGTATGGTCATCTTCCAACAGTAATGTTGTACTCTTCAGACCTCAGCTCATTTCAAAACCTCTTTGTTCATAAACATGCTTATCCAGTGATTTAGCTGGGGCAATTAACGAGGCAGGAATTATAAAATATGTAGTCAATTTTATTTCCAGAAGGCCCCACCCACAACTAAATACTAATTAGTTACATTGGGGTTCTAATTTGGTCAGGAAAATCTTCACAAGGTAGTGAATGGGCAATTCATTCATTTAGGAGAATCAGAAGAATTGGAGAAGTTTAGCCACGAAATGGCTTTGCCTCACTTACACATAGGCAGCCTGGAGCCCTAGGGAAAGTCTGTGCTACTCACTCTGGTGGAGTAGAAATTTCAAGATAGTCCCTGTCTCCTTTGTGGCAGTGTTGGAACTGCTTGCCATTAAGAGGCTTCCAGATCTTCCCAGGGTGCTGGGAAAGAGACAGACAATCTCTGACCTGGTCCTGGTTCCTCTTGGAATGGAAGTTTGCAGAGGTGCAGGCAGAATCTCTTGCAGATGTGCAGAGAGCACCATGTTGGTGGCACTTCTTGCCATGTCGTGAGGCACTTAAATGCCTTCTCTTGGGAAACTTGAGGCACTTCAGTTTCCAGGTAGTTCAAGCTTGAAATATCAGGGATAAGTTGGTCTAAAGCACAAGGCAGAACAGAACATGTTGTCTAAGAGCAGTGAGGCAGAGGCAGCTCAGTGAGGCAGAGGCAGCAAGACAGAAGCAGCACAACTGCTTGCAGCTTAGCTCAATTTATATTACTTGCCTGAGTGCAGTGGCTCCTTTGGCCACAGAGATTCACCAATCAAAAGGGCATTTGCAAAACTGACCATATTAGGTGAACCCAGGCCTTGCTCATCCTTATTTGGGCAAGACACCAACAAGTACCTAAATACCTGTGGGTCCCTGTTTATCACTTTGGGAGGGGACATAATGGCCCAAGCCTTTGTTTTCCTCCCACCCTTGCTTCCCCCATCAGCAGAAGAGTGGTGCAAGCCAGACATCTCACAGGCCTATTAGCCTTCTAGGACATCCAGCAAGGCAATAACTCACTAAGGCAAAGAGCTATCTGCTAATCGTACCTCGGGAAATAAAGATGCTACCTCAGAGCACCAACAGTAGTGGACTGATGTGCCCTGAGCTATCTGCTAATCGTACCTCGGGAAATAAAGATGCTACCTCAGAGCACCAACAGTAGTGGACTGATGTGCCCTGTGAGTACACAGACCCTGTAAGGTTTCTCTTAATTCTTTCTTTCCACCTCCTGCAGAAGCAGTGAGACACAGGGAGCAGGGTGATGACGCAGCATAGCAGCATCAGCAAGCAAGACCCAGTGCAGCTCCTTCCTGGAGCAACTGGCGTGATTGATCTCGATTTCCATGGCTAATTCTGGGCAAGGCATTGGTGTTTCACTGAGCATAAATGCAAGAAGAGCAATTGAAGAGCATGCTGCAGAGCAATGATATCCAGCAGCAAAATAATTTTCCCCAAGGACAGCCAGTGATACAACCAGAATTATTATTCACACCCTCTTCCTTCAGAGCCAGAGAGGTGGTGGTTCCTTTCCCTGAGTGCTGAATACACTCCACTCCCACTCATGTCAGCAGCTTGGCTTGCAGCTGATTTGAAGACTTTTATGCAAAATTGTCATCTTCTCCCCTTGCAAGTGCTCTCACCAGGCAGCCTTCCTGGAAAAGCACAGCAAGAACTAGATTGTTCAGGTGTACAACAAATTGGGAGAAAATGGAGTAGGAGTGTGGAAGCATTTCTTGCTGACAGAGGACATGATTTGATAAACATGAGCAGCCCATGCTGCGAAGAGTGTCCTTGAGCCCATCTCGGAGGCAGGAACTAAGGTAATGAAACAAACCCCCACCTCCAGCTGCAAGGGGGCAGGATCTGCTGGCTGCAGGAGGCTGACCCTACAGTTGTTTTCTTTAAGCCTTAACCTATCTGTGCCTTACATATAGCCTTAAACCTATCTATGCCTTCCACATGTACCAATCCTAAGTAAGTTAGCTGAATATGCCTCTTCTAAGTTTGGCATAAAAGATGCTGTATCACCGCAATAAAGGGAGCACAACTTCAACCACACTGGTGTCTGCATCGTGACTCTGGCCCTGATTTTCACCAGCATAGGAGCAACAGGGCAGCTGCTCCCCATCTAACATCAGACTAAGGACCTGGCTTCCAAGGAGACTAAGAAAGCTTTTTCCTGGAACTGACATAGTAATGCTGGAGTCACATCAGCCTCAGCATACGGTCTTTGGCTTTCATATGCGTTTCATTGAAAGACAGATACTGGTGAATGATGTCATTTTACAAAGGACTGGAAAAGAACCCAAAGGAAAAGCTTTCATTTTAAACAGAAGTCCTTAATTTTGGTGCAAAGCTGTTATCCCTCTATGGTAGTCTAGTTGGACTATGGAGTCTAGTTGGAGGCCTCTATCTAGAGGAGTCCCTCAGAGGTCAGTACTGGGACCAGAGCTGTTCAATGTACTCATCAATGACCTGGATGAAGGCACGGATGCACTGTCAGCAGGTTTGCTGATGCCACGAAGCTGAGAGGAGTGGCTGAGACACCAGAAGGCTGTGCTACAATTCAGTCAGATTGAGACAGGCTGAGAGCTGAGTGGGGAAAAATTGAATTAAATCCAACAAGGGCAAGTGTAGAGTCTTGCATATGGGAAAGAGAAACCCCATGGACCAGCACAGGCTGGAGACTGATCTGTCGGATGGCAGTGAAGGGGAAAAGGACCTGGGAGTCCTAGTGGATAGGAGGTTGACCGTGAGCCAGCAATGTGCTCTTGTGGCCAGGAGGGCCACTGCCATTCTGGGGTGTACTAAAATAGCTGTGGTTAGTAGGTTGAGAGGGGTTCTCCTGCCCCTCTACTCTGCCCTGGTGAGGCTGCATCTGGAGTACTGTGTCCAGTTCTGGGCCCCCCAGACAGACATAGAATTGCTTGGGAGTGTCCAGCGCAGAGCCACAAAGATGATTAAGGGAATGGAACATCTCTCTTATGAGGAAAGACTGAGGGAGCTGGGGCTCTTTAGCTTGGAGAAGAGGAGACTGAGAGGTGACCTCATCAATGTCTGTAAATATGTAAAGGGTGAATGCCAGGAGGACGGAGCCAGGCTCTGCTTGGTGATGCCCGATGACAGGACAAGGGGCAATGGGTGGAAATTGAGGCACAGGGAGTTTCATGTAAATATGATTTTTTTTCCCTGTGAGGGTGGCAGAACACTGGAACAGGCTGCCCAGAGATTTTGTGGAGTCTCCCACTCTGGAGATATTCAGAACCCTTCTGGATGTGTTCCTGTGTGATCTGGTATAGGTGTTCCTGCTCTGTCAGGGAGGTTGGACTGCAAGAGCTTTCAAAGCCCCTTCCAGCCTCTGACATTCTGTGATTCTGTGACTCTTTCTGTTTGGATTTCTCTTTGATCTGGTGCCCCTGGCTGCAGGTGACTGTGATGCTCCATGAGCAGCAATGATGCCTCTGCCTCAGCAGCATCAACCTCTGACAAGCCAGAGCACAAAGTGAATGGTCAAGGGGTGGGTATAGCTTCTGCCGTCTGATTTAATCTGCAATTACAGAACTGTCAGCTGCTAATCTCAATTTAGGCAGGCTGACTGCCAGCTTTAATAAGAGGAGGTGAGGAAGGACTTCTTAAACCACCTCTCATCTGTGTCTGGCTATGAGCACTTTTAGCCCATTTTAGCACTGAAAAGTGAGATATTGATGGTGATTTATGCTAACATCTTGGGTATTGCAAGGAGAAAGCCCAGGGTCAGTGTTTAGATGGCTACCACAGAACGCTGGGCAGTTTAAGAGGCTGTCCCAGTTCAGGTGTGAAGCTCCTCCTCCCATCAGTGTTCCCTTCTATTTCAGCACAACAACAAAACTTGTTCATTTAAACTCTGTGAGTGTGGCCAGCAGAGGAGCCTTTGCACAATTAGACATGGCTCAGAGAAGGTTTAAGTACTTTAGTGCCTCTTTGCCATTAGTGGCTGTCTCCCAGCTGAGATACGGGGTCTGACTGCCTGTTAATTTGGATACAGCAATTAGAGGCTGAGAGCTCTGTTGGGCCACATCCCAGCCCTGGTGTGTGATGTAGATAAAGCTGTGGCTGTGTTTCTGGCATTTGTGGATAAAAAAAAAAAGAGGACATTTTCCATTGAGAACACCAGGTTAAATTTTGTACACTTTATTTCTATCAAGGCTCTTGGTAATGGATAACATTTGCCCAGATGAGAGTGCTTGGTACTCCTGCAAATCTGAGGAGACCTGCATTTGAGATGAAATTAAAAGCTGGTGACTTTAATGGTTGGGTCACTTCTGAATTAGCATTAAAGAAAAAAAAGAGTCAGTGTCAGGAAAACTGTGAGAAGAACTTGGGAGAAAAAGTCATGGTATAAAAGGTACGTTATGATATTTACAATGCCAGCTAGGTCAACTTAAATGAGGGCATTTGGGGATTAGTCTGCTCACCATCATAGAATCAGTCAGGGTTGGAAGGGACCACAAGGATCATCTAGTTCCAACTCCCCTGCCATGGGCAGGGACACCCTACCCTAGATCAAGCTAGCTGCACATTGGTTGGGTGTGGGCACAAATCTGAATTCCAGGAGGGGGAGTGAGAAGGAGGAAGGCTCATGATGCCATTTTGCTTGGCATAAATCTGTGGTCAAGGCACCGAGTGTTGCAGGGCCCAGCAACAATACACTGCTGGGGTAGGTAGGGAACTGGGGAGCAGGGACCTTTAAGCCCTCACCACCACAGAAAACAGGATCTTCTCCACAAGCAACCCATGGGGAGGTCCTTAGAAGACATCTCCTAAGCTGATTTTCTGCCAGCATATTTTCTTTCTCTGTGATGTCTGTTTATCAAAGGCATAGACTGTTTTCTAAATCCTTCCTAGTTCACTGCAAACAGCTTCACCTGATGTTCCTGGATTGCATAGATGACAACTGCCTCTTCCGCATGGTAGAGGAACCAACAAGAAAAGGTGCTGTGCTGAATCTTGTTCTCACCAACAGGGAAGGGCTGGTGACTGAGGTGAGGCTCAGGGACAGCCTTGGCCACAGTGACCATGAAGCAGTTGAATTTAGGATCCTCAGGGCAACCAGGAGGAGGTATTCCAAGCTTACGACCCTAGACTTTAGGTGTGCAGACTTTGATTAAATCAAAGATCTGCTGGCCAAGGTATCATGGCATGAAGCTCTAGAGGGAAGAGGAATTGCACAGACCCCAGCTAACCACTTTCACTAGGAAACACTGGTACTCAAACATCACAGTCTCACAGTATTACCAAGATTGGAAGAGACCTCATAGATCATCAAGTCCAACCTGTTACCACAGAGCTCAAGGCTAGACCATGGCACCAAGTGCCACGTCCAACCTTGCCTTGAACAGCTCCAGGGATGGCGACTCCACCACCTCCCTGGGCAGCCCATTCCATCCATCTTTGTTGAGATGAGCATCTAAGAGTCTATGAACTCCTTTACAGTCTCACAGCTTAGCTGCATAAAGTTATTTGCCTTCTGCCACCTTCTTCAGTTCTACTCTGCCTGCAGCTGAAGCCCACCAAGCAATACCAGTAGGCTTAAACATCCTTGAGCCAGAAGGATTTACAGCCTGTGTGTAGGGGTTTGGGTATTAATTGGCTGAGGCAGGAATTATAAAACTAGAATTATTTTTATTTTCCCAAAACCTCCACCCCCAAACTACATACAAAGGAGTTAAGGTTTATTTACAGGCTAGAATTCGTTCAGGAAGATCTTCAAAGGATGCTTATGGGCAAGTTCAGAGATTTAGGAAAGTCTGAAAATGGAAAAGGCTAAGCTACAATGCAGCTTTCCCCAGTTACAAATCAGGCTGAGCAGAGAATCTAAGGGAACAGCAGACTTTACTCACAGAGGTGAGGTGGGAAACTAGTGATGATCTCCTGCTGAATTTCTCAGCTCAGCAGCTTCCTGAAAACTGCAAGTTACATCCAATGGTGGATCCACGCAGCAAAAGTCCAATCAAACACAGCTTCCATGAGACAAAGATTCGTGGAGGCAGCACTGCCTCAGCAGCATGAGGAAAAGCCAAACTTCCAGCCTCTTCCCCAGCTCGGGGTAGCATGCAGGAAGTCCGGCTGCAGCGTGGTCTGAGAGAAGCTGGGTCTGGGTGCTGCTGGCAGCTCTCTTTAATTTGCCATTGGCATGGTCTGCCCAGGGAGGTGGTCTCTTCTGCCAGGCAACCAGCAATAGAACAAGGAGACACAGTTGTCAGCAGCCATGCTAGGAGGGATCTGCCAGGGCTTGCAGCAGCCCTCGTGGTCCTCTCTCTGCTCTTCCCTGCAAAAAAAATTGGAAATGCTTCTGATGCTATGAGCTTTCCCATAACCTTTTGTTGGTGTGGTCATGATGACACCCAGGCAGCTTTCTCTGTGCCAGGTTAATTTGCCTTCTGTGTGAGATATTGAGCCAATGAGTCACCCAAACCACTCTTAACTGTTCATAAGGGGATGATATCCCATGTGCAGTGTCTCACTAGATCATGGCACCACAAAGGGGCTGTTGATGGCTAAGAGTCTCCTCTGCCTACACAGCTGCAAAATATGTGTTACTCAAACAGAAATTATAAACTGTGTAAGTTTGCCAAAGGCTTAAACAATTAATAAGCTAAATTTCTTTCCCTCCTCACTGAGATCCTAGTGTTGTCAGAAGGGCTTCAAGGATTTCTCTTTGTTTATTGGAATTAATTTACTTCTTCCCCCAAATGACAGCTGCAGCTTGGTTAAAGCAGTCAGTCTCACACTAATTTATTTGTTCAGTGAGTACCATTCAGCTCCCCATAGAAGATATCAAATTAAAAAACGTCAGTTTCTGTAATGGTCTGATCTTTTCAAGCTGAAAAAGTTCACAGTCTGGCCCACTGGGTCTGAAAGGAAAGCTGCCAAGAGTAGCTACCCACACTGGAGCATCAAAGTAAATGTTCCAACAGGTAAATAGTCACCTGGAGAGCCTGAGAAAATATCTTGCAAGTTGAGAAAGAAGACAAGGTGTCATGTGTAGAGTAAATTAAAAAGGACATAGCATTTTAGTGATATATCCTAGGGAAAAGACAGAGCTCATGTATCTGCCTCATCCAACCCAAACACTGGAATTTAATGTATTTCCATATTCTGAATTGAAAAAAGGGGAATAACTAAAACTCCAAGCTTACTTGAACAGAGGCTATTAACCCTCTCTTGCCTGTTTTTCCTTCTTAATCAGTGTTCTTATTCACCAATTATCTTTAGCAAACTTAGGCTTCAGTAACATTCAGAGCATTTGCCACACGCTCAACACAAATGCACCCCTGGATACCAGCAGGGCTTGTGCTTGCTGCAGTCTCACTACAAGATGCTGCTGGAAGAGATACCCCCAACCTTCCCTCTCCCCTTGTTCCCTGGTTTCAGGCACTGCAGAGGGAGAAGGGGTTAGTTTGATTCCCTTCTCCAGGTCTTCCTGTGTTTGCCATCTGCTTGGTGGCCACATGATTGCAGCTTCGATGCGGGAGAGGTCAGGGTGTGCAAGCAGGGGAAGAGAATAGAATAGAATCAACCAGGTTGGAAGAGACCTCCAACATCATCCGGTCCAACCCAGCACCCAGCCCTAGACAATCAACTAGACCATGGCACTAAGTGCCTCAGCCAGACTTTTCTTCAACACCTCCAGGGATGGTGACTCCACCACCTCCCTGGGCAGCCCATTCCAATGCCAATCACTCTCTCTGGCAAGAACTTCCTCCTAACATCCAGCCTAGACCTCCCCTGGCACAACTTGAGACTGTGTCCCCTTGTTCTGTTGCTGGTTGTCTGGGAGGAGAGACCAACCCCCACCTGGCTACAACCTCCCTTCAGGTAGTTGTAGACAGCAATGAGGTCACCCCTGAGCCTCCTCTTCTCCAGGCTAAACACCCACAGCTCCCTCAGCCTCTCCTCATAGGGTTTGTGTTCCAGGCCCTTCACCAGCCTTGTTGCCCTTCTCTGGCCATGTTCCAGCACCTCAACATCTGTTTTGAATTGAGGTGCCCAGAACTGGACACAGTGAGCAAGCTTGGCCTCTTTCTTGTTAGAGATCAAACATAATATGAAGACTTACCTTTGTGCTTCCGTCCTGTTCCACCTTTCACAGTGCTAGGGCTAGGTCACGCAGCTGCTTATGAATCAGGCAAGATTAAGGATGGGGGTTTAGCTAAGCACAGATGCAGCAAATTCATGTAGGGAAGGACAGGGACCAGATAAAGCAGTGTGTTAGGATGCAGACCTTGGACTGTTTGCTGTCACTTGCTGTAATGTGGATTTGCTGGAAGGGTCTGGGATTTTGTTTTTCTGTTTGTTTGCAATCCTTGGAAGTGCCAAGTGGGACTCCTGCAACTCCCACAAACAGATGACTTCTGATGTAAATTTACTGACACACTGCAGCGGATAATTTGTTAATGGTCTTCCCACTAATGATGCAGATTAAAAACAACAGCTGACAAATCTTTGTCCAGAGAAAAGATTACAGCTCTCACAAGCTGGCAGGGCATAGAGAGCAAATCTGAGGGAGGAATTCATGCGACGTCTGTGTTTCCCGTCTAGCGGCAGCAGTGATTGGGTTAACGCACACAGCTCCTTGGGATTTATCTCACATCTTTGATGAGCTGAGAGAAGGAGGTGGCGTCTTTCTTGCCTGTTTAAGTCCCTGATAAGTTTCTCAGGGACTAAAGCTTTTCTTCTGGCCTCCTGGCATGAAAGTCACCACAGAGTTTAAATAGCAGTTGCTCCATGGGATGCTCTCTGCATTGACAGAGCAGCTTTGGTCCCTTGGCTTTTATTTTTTAATCAGAGATTTAGTCATTTTACTAATATCTGGAACAAAAAGTTGAAAGCTACATGACCACAAGCTCTAATTATACTATTTCTGATAACAATGGGGGTCTTCACAGGTTTAAGTATTTGAACAAAGGTTTTTGGGAGGGCACTGAGAAGAGAGGATCAGCAGAGAGCTTACCAGCTAATGACAGCCTAGAAAATACTACTTGTGGTCCCTGAGATTACTCTGATTACTGCACTTCAAGACCACATCACTGGCTCTACACACCTCTTTAAAAACATCTCTGCAGTAGAATTAAGAAGTCAATAATTGATATCACCAGGCCTCCAGCAGCTCCTGCTGCCTACCTGGTTTTTGTTTCCACATAATTGAAAGTACTGAGCATATTTAGCTTTTGCTTGCTGTGACTGCTTTCTTCATGAAAAGTCTGATTTTGCCTGCCTCCTACATATCTGCAGCTGTCCCACAAGCCCCTCTCAGCTTTCCTCCTCTCTGCTATGTGTGATTGGATCTCCCTCCCCAAGAATGGGTCCAGAACTCTTCCTTCCCCTTCACTGTGATGAACTGTAAAGTCAAACTAGAAAGTAGGTGAGAGGCAAGGAGTTCTATTGCAATTTTGTGCCTAAAGAAGTTTTTATTATGCAGGAAAGAAGACAGAAAATCATCCCCTGCAGCCTTTCATCACAGTGAAGGGGAAGGAAGAGTTCTGGACCCATTCTTGGGGAGGGAGATCCAATCATACATAGCAGAGAGGAGGAAAGCTGAGAGGGTCTTGTGGGACAGCTGCAGATATGTGATGAAGCTACATGAGGGTAGATGTTGACTGAGGTGGTCTCAGGAAGGTTTTTCAGTGATACATTGGGTTATACTTCAAAAATCTCAAAGGGACTCCCTTGATGCGTGGTCCATAGGCACAATATGTGTCATTTTTTTGATGCTGATCCTTCACCTGCTGTACTGAGACCTCCCCATCATAGAATCATGGAAGCAACCAGGTTGGAAGTGACCTCCAAGATCATCCAGTCCAACCTATCACCCAGCCCCAGACAATCAACTAGACCATGGCATTAATTGCCTCAGCGAGAAGGTGCTCGAGGTTTCAGGCAAGTTGTCTTGCACACTGCTAATTAAGAGTCTTGAATTAACTCTCCACTGAGAAGCAAAGTCAGATATGTTTTTGCAGGCCTTAAAACATCTGTCAGTTTGAAGTGCCTTACGTGGGGTTTTCATAAGAGACAATGCAGCACTCAAGATACAAGGAGCAACCAGAACACAGATTTCCCACTGGGCAGACTCCTGACCCTCCAACTCCATTCCAGAGTCACCCCATGCCCATGGGCAGACACTTTTCCTTCCCTCTTTAAGGGAGAGTGTATCAATATTCACTACATATTTACAGCCTTGGCCTAGAAATGCATCTCCTGTATTATTTATAGGCTGGGCTAAACACTGGGATATTGAAGTAAGGCTATGAGACATTTTCAGTTTCAGAAGCAGCTCATAAATAAGAAGTTAAGCCTTATATTTTAAGAAGAAATGTTAAAATTCTTGTCCTTGAGCCTTGCAGGGGAAAAAAAAATGGAAAAAAAAAGACACTCCACAATGCTGCCAAAAATCTATTAACCTGATGCTTCACCAGCTCAGTTCTGCTGAAAACCAGCTTGATCCTGGGGCTGTCCTGCCAGCAGAGGGGAACCAGATGGCTGCTGCCTCTGCAGTGATAAGGGCAAAGCAGGAGGGATGGTTTTACTATGTACTTTCTCCAGCCATCTCCTGTTCACTCTCCAGTAACTGGCCATAAGGAGAAAAATGTCCACCTCATTTTCAGCTGCTACTTTTCTCCTTCTAATCTGGGATTTCTGTGGGATGGGCCTATGAAACTGGCTTTTGCTCTCAATGAAGATTGGCTTACTTCCAACAAGTAAGGAATTGGGGTTATTTACCTCAGCACCTTAGCTTTGGACTTTGAGGACAAGGGAGGTTATTCCTCCCCTGTACTCAACACTGGTCAGGCCACATCTTGAGTCCTGTGTCCAGTTCTGGGCTCCTCAAGTCAAGAGAGATGTTGAGGTGCTGGAATGTGGCCAGAGAAGGGCAACAAAGCTGGTGAGAAGCCTGGAACACAAAGCCTATGAGGAGAGGCTGAGGGAGCTGGGGGTGTGCAGCCTGCAGAAGAGGAGGCTCAGGGCAGACCTCATTGCTGTCTACAACTATCTGAAGGGAGGCTGTAGCCAGGTGAGGTTGGTCTCTTCTGCCAGGCAACCAGCAAGAGAACAAGGGGGCACAGTCTCAAGTTGTGTTGGGGGAGGTCTAGGCTGGATGTTAGGAGGAAGTTCTTACCAGAGAGAGTGATTGGCATTGGAGTGGGCTGCCCAGGGAGGTGGTGGAGTCACCGTCCCTGGGGGTGTTCAAGCAAAGCCTGGCTGAGGCACTTAGTGCCATGGTCTAGTTGATTGTCTAGGGCTGGGTGCTAGGTTGGACTGGATGATGTTGGAGGTCTCCTTCCAACCTGGTTGATCTGATCCAATTCAATTTAATTCTGTTCTATTCTAATTTCTGGATGCAGTTGGAGCAAATTAAATGAGAGGAGGAAGGTTACAGCACTTCACATTTTTCCATGTAGGGGTTCATGCTGTGCTACACACAGTGCTCATCACATTCCTCAGACCTTATTTGCTGTGAGAGATCTGAAATTCTTTGTCTCATCTGATCTACAATTTAAGGTTCTGACCTTTTCAGCTTTCTGTAATTCCACTGCCAGCTCCACCAGTATGCCTTCATTTATATCCTTGCAGCAGAGGGACCAAGAGAAGAGGGGAATCTGCTGATGGGCTGGACAGAAAGAAATTTCTGTTTGACAAAATTTCCCTGTGAAAGAGGGAATCAGCAATGTAATTTCAATAGACTTTAAAGAACCTGACAGTACAGATGAGAAAGGGGCTTAAACACCCTTTCCGTACGACTTCCTCCTAAAGGAAGGAACCAAAAAGCAATACCTTTCTGTTAATGGTAACCTGTGTGAAAAGCAATTCCAACACTAATAAAAGCAGAATTTTCAGCTGCATGGTGAGAGCAGCAGAATGGCAGCATACATCTCAGCGCTCTCATCAGAGTGCCTGAAAAGGCAAATGAAGCCTTTCTGTCTGCTACTGGGATGTTATGTCAGCTTGCTTCAAGTTCTGCTTCCCCACTGCCTGTGGGAGGTTGCAGAACAAGCTCTGGGGACACTAATCTGTGCTGGAGAATTGCTGCTAAATTATTCAAGGTACTAAGACAAGGGCTGAGTGTAAATTGCAGAAGACCCTGATGTCAGAGCGTGATGGCAAAAAAAAATGATGGATGTAATTCAGCTCTAGACAAATGTAAAGTGAGGCATATGGGGGGATAAAACCCAATTTTAACACTGTTCTGAGTTGCTTATTACTGCTTGGAAATGAGATCTTGCCATTAGAATAGATAATTTTATGGAAATGTCAGATCTGTGCTCAGAATTGGTCCAAAAACATCCAAATCTGAATTCTAGGGAAGGGGGAACTTCTTTACTGTAAGGGTCCCAGAGCACTGGAACAGGCTCCCCAGGGAGGTTGTGGAGTCCCCTTCTCTGGAGCCTTTCAAGGCCTGTCTGGATGTGTTCCTCTGTGATCTGCGTTAGATAGTATGGTCCTGCTCTGGCAGGGGGCTTGGACTCAGTGATCTCTTTGGGTCCCTTCCAACCCCTAACATCCTGTGATATGTTATGAAAGTAACAGGAAATCACATGGGAAACAGCAGCACAGAAATCCTTGGTGTGCTTGTGCATTTGGCACTCTGGGCAGCCCTTGTCCTCCCATCTCCAAAGAAATATCTAGCAGAATAAGAAATGATGAAGGCCAGGTCAACCAGGATAATCAAAGACAGGGATGCTTACTGAATAGCCTTACACTCTTCTGTTTGGTACAGACACATAGGAGAGAGGTACAAACCACAGAGAACCATGAAGACAAGCAGGGATTTGTTGCCCAGTATCTGTTCCAATGTATGAACTAGGCATGATTAAACAAAACCAGAAGGTGTCCAACTCGACACAATCAAAAGGACATAGTTTCCTGTTGTGTTTGTGACACTTTCATCACAGTTAAGCTAAAAGGTACTAGGGGGTAATATTTAACTTTGAAGAGTAACTGGGTGGATTCAAAGAAGGAAAAAACCTCATGAAAAGCTCTGCTCAGTTCAAAGATGCTACATTCGGTCAAGAAGTCCTTGACCTGAAAATGACTGGCAGCCAGGAGACAACTGATCATAGAATGGTTTAGGTTGGAAGGGACCTCAAGGATCATCCAGCTCCAACCTCCTGCCATAGGCAGGGACACCTCCCACTAGAGCAGGCTGCTCAAGGCCTCATCCAGCCTGACCTTAAACGCCTCCAGGGAGGAAGCAGCCACAACCTCCCTGGGCAACCCGTGCCAGTGTCTCACCACCCTCACTGTAAAGAACTTCCTCCTAACATCCAGTCGGAATCTCCCCTCTTCCAGCTTAAACCCATTCCCCCTAGTCCTGGCATTACCAGACCTTGTCAATAGTCCCTCCCCAGCCTTCCTGTAGGCTCCCTTCAGATACTGGAAAGCCACTATAAGGTCTCCTGGAAGCCTTCTCTTCTCCAGGCTGAAGAGCCCCAACTCTCTCAGCCTGTCCTCATAGCAGAGCTGCTGCAGCCCTCTGATTATCTTCGTGGCTCTCCTCTGGACCTGCTCCAGCAGTTCCATGTCCCTCTTGTGTTGGGGGCTCCAGAACTGCACACAGTACTCCAGGTGGGGTCTGATGAGAGCAGAGTAAAGGGGGAGAATCCCCTCCCTTGCCCTGCTGGCCACACTGCTCTTGATGCAGCCCAGCACACAGTTGGCTGTCTGGGCTGCATGTGCACACTGCCAGCTCATACATATATGCATTCCTGCTCTTAGAAGCTACTTGGGCCACTACCAGAGAGAGGATGCAGGTCAGTCTGCCCTATTTTAACACTTGCAAAAAACTATTTTTAATGGCATTTTTATCAAACGTTTTTGTCAGAGGAGGACAAGCCAGGGAGATTTCTCATTGACTTTAAAGAGGCCACTGTATCCTGGGTTTGTCCAGCAGGCATGTGTGGGTGTAAATATAAGCTTCATTCAATTTCCAGAGCCAGCTGAGTCTAGTCTGGGTGATTTCCAAAGTGTGGGGGGTGGGTAACACCCAAACCATCACAGTGAAGACCTCTCAGCTTGCAGATTGACTCAACTGATGCTCCCAAATACTACAAATACTGTGAGGGCTATTTGGGTTCTTAACCAAAAGTCTTGAGGAGACACACTCTTGTTTGGAGATCTGAGGGTATCCAAGACCTCTACATGTGGTTTACACATATGACAAAAACATCTATTTTGAGATCTGAAGCCTTCTAATGTTAGCAACCTCAGGGCACCACAAACAGCACTGGATGAGTCTACTTAGAATGATCACCTGTCACCTGTTGCCCAAGATGATCCGCTCCATTCACCTTACCCAGCACCAAGGTCAGGCCAACAGGCTTATGGTTCCCTGGATTCCTCTTCTGGCCCTTCTTGAGTGTCAGTCCCATCAGCTGGGACCTCTCCAATCAGGTAGGGCCTTCCCAGTTAGCCAGGACTGCTGATGATATACAACAGAAAGTGGTTTGCTGAGCACTTCCACCACTGGCCCCATAGTGTGTGTCTAACCGATATAGCAAATCACTAACCATGTCTTCTTGGGTAATGGGGGCTTCATTTCCCACCCCATCCCTGCCACCCAACTCAAGAGGCTGGGTATCCTGAGACTAACTGGTCTTACTATTAAAGAGAGAGTCAAAGAAGATACCTTGGCCTTTTCCTCAGCCTTTGTCAATGTATCCTTCCCATCCAACAGAGGATGGATCTATAAAAATAAACAAATGGGAGAAAGTTACCTAGAGAGGGAGTAATTCCTACAGGCTCAAACAGCCCCAGCTTACACTGGTGCTTTTTATACAGTAGCTGGTTTAAGTCTAAGGTACTGTGAAGAACAATCAAGAAAACAATACTAACCTGAACCTTCGAGCACTTCCTTTCCCATCAAATGCTGTCTTTGAGGTGTCCCAAGAGTAATTTCTTTTGAAGGATGTATTTATTTATTTATTTATTTATACCTCTGATACAGCTTTACACAGCACTTGGCAGAGAGTGCTTGACTTTGTCAAAAAGGGGTTGGTCATAGTCATTACATCCTAACATGCCACAGCTTGGCCTTTTCTTTTTAACCAGAGTTACCTCCAGGGACATGAGATGTCTTCAAGGCTTGTTTTTGGGAAAATCAAGAAATGATAGAAAGTTTTGGTTAGTCATGGAACAGGGGCCTGGACTACTCTGTGAAGAAGCAGACCTAATGGAGCACTTCAGTTACTCTGTAAGAGGTTATTGTTTCCTCCTTTACTGAGGTCTATCCATGCTACTCCATACTCCTACCTCTGTCTTGGTTCGCTGTATTAATGCACTGCTATGAAACAACATGGCTGAATAAGCAGTCAGCTCCTCCCAATGTCCACACACTCTTAGAAGACATAAGGACATGTGTATGAGGTGAACAGAGCAGCAACAGACTGCAGCTTCTCATCCTTCTCCAGAGCAGCTCATGAGACTGTACCGATACTTTGGACTTATCGTTTGTGTTACTGGAGTAGGAATGAAGTCCCATGAAGTCACTACCACTACTTGCATACCTAAATCTTAATTCAATCCAAGTATGACAATTCTAGCACTGGGGTCACTTGAATTAGTGCTGGTGACTGTTCAAGCCTTGACTGTCCTGTCTTAATTAATCCTGAGATAAATCCCACCAAAGTCAATTGGAATCAAAAGATTTAGTATCAGGCCCCACATAATTCAATACTAAGTTATATCAACACACTTTATGCACATTTTGTTTCAAAAATGTCACCATAGTCACAGTGGATCTTTACTAATGCTTGGAACTGGCCTAAGAGAAGCATTTTTAGTATTTCCTTATGTCTGTGCAGGTAAGATGGAACCTTTAGTGTTTCAAAAACGCAAACAATGTTTATTTGTTGCTCATAAGTAATTCATGGACCCAACAATATTCAATAAAACTTCCTCATTTTTAACAGGTTTCTTAATGAGTAGCATTTTACAGAAAGCCACCAACAAATATATGAAAACAGTTGCTTTTGACATCACAGTGGATAAACACATTAAATAATTCATTAAGTTGTGCTTTACATCAATGAAAATCCCTAAGTCTACAAACTATCTTGTAAATAGGAATAAAATTAGATATGGTTACTCACAATACAATCTCTTAGTAGCAGAGTTCACACACATTATTGCACATAAACAGAAGGAAAATTCCTAAAGAATAAAGTAATTTACAGTCTATTAATTAACCCTTCCATCTTAAATACGGCAACTGATGGGAACTCTCATTTTTTTTTTCACTTCCAACATTTATTTGAAATCACAGAGCTAGTGACATGGCCAAAAAGAAAGCCAAGGACATTGCAGGCTATGGAAACCATTTCCCTCCACAAAATGTCAGCAAAGAAAGTATTAGAAAGAAGTGTTTCAGTGCAACCTGGGTACCTTTTCTGAGTATGCCTTGGCCACGTGCAGGGAGGATACAGCAATCTGCTCCAGCAGAATGAATTTACTGTAATTGCTCAGCTTGTACAGGGTAGTCTCCACCAGCCTGGACACAAGATATTCCCTATGCAGATCAAAAAACAGCAATTGCACATATATCAGGGGAACAACAATGGAGGAGGGGAAAAGTGTCAGTGAAGTAAGTTTTATAACATAAGTGCTCATAACTGATGCAAGACGGCAGGTGGGAAACAAGAACCCGCTAGGGCAGAAGGAAGCATGTGTTGGCGAGAAGCCAGGCTGAGTAGACTCCCTGTTTAGCAGTGGACATCAAATCTGAAACATCTCCAGATGCAAAGGTGATACAACCTGACATTTGGTTTGGTTGAACAGATACGTTGCAGTTAGGAAGTCTGGCTCTGGATCTGACTTACAGCACTTTGATGTTCTGTGATGTTGCTTTCAGTGAACTGCAAATAACTACTGCATGTGTGGTAGAGTAGCTAGCAAGGATACTGCAGCCTCACTACTAACAAAACTCCAGTAAAGAATACCCAATATTAGAAATGGGGTTTGGTTGTTTTTGGTTTTTTTTTCTTTCCTCATGGTGAAAGTTTTCTGTTGTTGGCACTGAGGAGCAGGGAAGAAAGGACAAATTTTCATTCCTCAATAAAGTATGGCCCATAGGCAAGAGGCTAAGTTCTTACACTGGACATCAAATTATCAGGAACAACTTTTAATGACACAGGATATTTCTCTGCTCCGAGCCTACAGTGAACTATAACTGGAAAAGGCAGCTAGTGCTGAGGATGTGATGGGAGAAATTAGCAAGTACATCTCCATTACAAAAGAAGGAGATTTGTTTCAGCACCGCAGTAGCAGAAGCCAAATTGCCTTGTTTAAGCAACAAAATAATACTAGGAAGAGGGACAGAAATCCTATAGCGCTGTTGCTCACAAAGGTTTTGAAAGCAACATGCTGCGCTCTGATCTTAGATGAGCCAGTGTAATTACAGTGAAGCCCGTGCTGCCAGAGCAATGAAAACCTGGAATAACAGAGATAGGAACCAGGGCCTTTAGTTTGCTTTTGTGTTACGTTATTTTGGGCGCAGTGCCCGAAAGGAAAAAAAAGCTGCAAGCCTGTGTCTTAGAAGTTAGCCTGAAACTGCTTCCAAATGGTTTTATTTGCCATGTGCCAGGAAATTCAGCTAAGAAGAACGGTATTGTGGATGCAGTGAGCTTACCGCTGTAGCTTGGGAAGGAGGTGCAGAGTCCTTCAGTCCCAGGGGCTATGGGCAAGATCTTAGTCGCAGCTACCGCTGCACAACTATGGCTATCTGCTACCCAGCCTCCAGGGGAAAAAATCCAAACAACAAACCAACTTCAATTTTAACTAAATCCAGAGCGTTAAGGCAAATCCCTGTGACATAGGCGCTACAGCACATTAACCGCTCTTCAGGACCCTAATCTTGTCTCCTGGGAAAGGACTGACAAAAAGGTTAGGCATTGCATGAAGGTATTGCCAAACTAATAAAAGCTAATGTAAACCGCCCAAAGACCACTTTGATTTTCCTTGTTAGGCTCTGTTTTGTGTCAGGCAGAAGAAATAGTCTGGAGAATGGTTGGTGCGCTTAGACAGCTGAAACTGATACTTACAGTCACTGCTGAGGCTCCAGGGAACAATTTCTTAGTCCTGTCTCCTCTCCCCTGAAAAGATAACACTTCATTTCCTACATGAAAAATGAGGCCTCCGTTGCCATGAGTGGCAGGAAGATGTGGCCTGCTGGGGAAAAGGCAGGGATGTGACATAGGAGACTTCTTTTGTACTTAGGAAGAAAAAGAAGAGATTCTTTACAACAAAAGATGGACTGGGACTGATTCTACTTCCTTGCTTATCCTCTTTAATGTGAATTTGGCCTTGCATCTTTCCTGCAACCTAGCTGTCTTCTCTCCTGTGCAATTCTGCCAAGCCTCTGCACCCTGCCTGCCACCTTTGTCTTGCCCATCACTCATCAGAGATGAGACCTGCCTCACTGCTCACCTTGCCTCTGCTGGGCAGCCCTTTGCAGTTCCCACAGCACCCCTAGCCATCTGTGTTCATGGAAACAAGGAACAGACTTCCAAATCCTACACATAAAGAATCAGATGCCAAAGGCGTCCTTCTTTTCTGTTGTTGCAAGGTCTGCAACAAGATGCAGCAACAGGCCAAGGATCAAGAAGAGGCCACAGCTCCCTGTCCTCCCTGCATCACCAACCAGAAAGCTCTTTCCCTCCAGAGGACTAGGGCCAGCCCAGCCTGAAAGCCCAGTGCCAGTGGGTACGCATCAGATCACAGAACTTTAGAGGCTGAAAAGGACCTCTAGAGATCAAGTCCAACCTCCCTGCCAAGGCAGGATCCCCTAGGGTAGTTTGCATGGGAACACATCCAGGAGGGTTTTGAAAGTCTCCAGAGAAGGAGACTCCACAACCTCTCTGGACAGCCTGTTCCAGTGCTCTGTCACTCTCACTATAGAGAAGTTTCTGCTCATGTTGAGATGAAACCTTCTATGTTCTGGTTTGTAGCCATTGCTCCTTCTCTTATTGATGCTGACCACCAAAAAGAGATTAGCCCCAGCTGCTTGACACCCACCCCTCAGATATCTGTATACACTGATCAGATCCCCTCTTAGTCTTCTCTTCTCCAGACTAAACAGCCCGAGGTTTCTCAATCTCTCTTCATAAGGGATACGCTCAAATCCCCCAGTCATCCTCATGGCTCTCTGCTGGACTCTCTCCAGCAGGTTCCTGTCTCACTTAAACTGAGGAGTCCAAAACTGGACACAGTATTCCAGGTGTAGTCTCACCAGGGCAGGGTAGAGGGGGAGAAGAACCTCCTTAGTCCTGCTGGCCACACTTTTCTTGATGCACCCCAGAATGGCATTGGCTTTCTTGGCCACAAGGACACATTGCTGTCCTACGTAGAACTTGTTGTCTGCCAGCACACCAAGGTCTTTCTCCACAGAGCTGCTTTCCAGTAGGGCAGCCTCTAACCTGTACTGTGAGTTACCTGCAGCCTGCTCAACATGCAGTAATACCAGTCAGGCTTAGCTCTTTGTGGCCTTACCATCCTGCAGTGAAGACATCAAAAGTGATCTTCAGTCCTAGACCATCAACATCTCAATTTAAATCTCTGGAGGCAGGCAGCCATACATGATCAAGGTGTCTGAACATCTCTTCCAGGAAATCCAGTAAGTTCTGTCCAGGGAGTCTAGAGAGCATCTCACTCTTCTCTAAGGCAGGCATCCCATGCTCAGGCAGGAGAACAACAATCTGCAGTCCTGTGTTTTCCCTTCTGAACACAGAGATGGGAGGAGGAGATACACATGATTCTCCACAGGAACAAGTATTAGAGGCCAAACCCCACTGCTTTGCACTCCAAAAGCAGCACACTGACCATCAGTCATAAAGCAGCATACTGCTAGTAAACTACACCAGTAATGAAGCATGGCCCCAGTAACCCTCTTCACTTCTTCACAGCTGCTATGATATTCTAACTTTAACGCATTGTCATATGCAGTATCTCTCAACAGGGTCGTTAGATCCTGTATCTGATACTGCACATAGTTAGATCCTGTATCTGATAGTGCACATAAAAAAAGCAGAAGAAAAGAAGATGCTGTATGCACTTAAAAAAAAAAAATCATCATCAACAACTTGGAAATGAAGGGACAATTTTTTCAAATTTGACCTGTTTTTTTTTTCCTGTATCATTATTTTTATTACAGCCTGGGAGCCTTGGTGAACAACAGGATGACCATGAGTCTGCAATGTGCCCTTGCAGTCTCTCTCTCTCTACTCTGCCCTGGTTGAGGTCTTACCTCGAGTGTTGTGTTCAGGTCTGAGCGTCCTGGTTCGAGAAAGATAGGGAACTGCTTGAGAGGATAGAACAAAGGGCTACAAAGATGATTAGGGAACTAGCACATCTCTCCTATAAAGAATGGCTGAGGGCCTTGGAGATTTTCAGCCTTGAGAAAGGAAGATTTAAGCATATAAATACTTAAAGGGTGTGTGTCAGGAGGATGGGGCTGGTCTTTTGTTAGTGGTGTCCAGTAACAGGGCAAGAGGTAATGGGCACAAACTTGACCATAGGAAATGGCATCTAAACATGAGGAGGAACTTGTTTACTTTGAGGATAGTGGAGCTCTGGAGAGGCTGCCCAAGAAGTGGTGAAGTCTCCATCTCTGGAATCATTCAACACCCTTCTGGACATAGTCCTGTGCAACTTGCTCCAGGTAAATCTGCTATGATGGGGGCACTGGACTGGATGATCTCCAGAGGTCTCTCCCAAGGCCTATAATTCTGTGATTATGGATAAAAATCCCAAATTTTTAAAATAAATGAGAAATGTGCATCCACATCAGGTACTCCAATATTTCTAATTAGCAAATCTGTAAGGTAAAAGCCATTCATGCATGCAAGAATATACTTTCAGCATCTCGATTTAGCAGCCACGTTGAGGCACTTAGAGAAATCTCCTCCTAATGCTCTATATTTACGCTAGAAGGAGGAAAAAAACTCTCTCAAAAGATCAATGGTGCATGGACTCTCTTTTTAAAATTGCACTATTACAAATGGAACAACATAAAATCTTGGAATAAATAGAATGCAGTTTAGCCACAAGAATGTAATGTGGAAGAACCTATTGAATATTTTTCTAGACAAGGAAGAAAAGCAGGTACAGGTATCTCATCATGAAAACAATAAATTTACAAATCATCTTCATACAGAGTAATAAATATCAAGACTTTCCACTTATCCATCTTGTATCCTATAAAAATGAAAGCTGATTTTTTTTTCCCTACCCACTACCGTAGTTGAAGAGAAAACCAATTTAAATTGTATTCACTCGCATCAATGTATTTTAACAGACAGTATCATAAACCTGCCTACCTTCACAGACAATGTTATCTCCTCCAGGCTTTCACAGCAAATCTGGAAAATGTCACACTAATATTTAAGCTCTTCCTGCTCTCTCTTTCCTTGTTCCTGTCGTTTGCTTGGTCCCTCTTCACCTTTTGTGAAAGCTAAGGCCAGTTCCAATGCCTCCAGCCAGGTAATCTCTGTGACGTGTGCCCAGCTGCCACATGGACCTCATTTTTCAAGACTGACTAACTTTGGTACTCTCTGCATCTATGAAGAAAGAAGCTAACCCCTCCATCACTTCAGTTATAAATCATCTCTGATTGCTTGCTAACAGAACAAGCAATGCCTCAATCCCACATTTTCCTAGTTTTTAAAATCACCTCAGCAAATTCTTCCCTTAATCAAAACATGGCATGTAGAAGTTAGAAGGGCAATGCAGTTTCCTCCATTTCATTCACTAGAAAGCTATGCACTACAGCTGCAAGGGACAGCAGAAGTAAACGGACTCATGTCATAGAGGAACCAAACTAAGTATTTTTCTTGTCAGTACAAGTTTTGGCAGCTGACATTGTCTAGGGCACACCTGTTAACAGAAAGGCTATAGTTCTCTCTTCAACACATCCTCATAGCTTAGGGCTTTGAAGGAAGTCTTTTTGGAGAGGAATCTATTCTACTGCCATTTAATAACATTACTCAATGCCTACTGGGAAAAAATAAAATCTCCTCATTGGCAGAAACCAAGAAAAATTGAGACAAGGAGGGGTAGCTGTCAGTTACAGTCTCATTTACCAAAGCAGTAGGCCTTCCTTGGCTAATTCCCAGGTAGCCAAGTTGCACAAACTCTCTGATCTTCTCATTGGTTAGTCAAGATGGAGGAGCATCACCACCTTGCGACCTGACTATTATAATCTTCAGTAACAGCTACTTCTACTGCCTCTTCCCTTGGCCATTGGTGGGCTCTCTGCTCTCGCAGCAGCCGCCGCTCCTCTCTCCTCTTTAGCCGGTTTTGTTGATGCTCCTCTTGCTTGGAGTACTGGAAGCGCTGCAGAAACAGATCCTTTGCGTATTCGTACAGCTGCACGTCCAAGAAATTGAGCTCCTCTATCCGTTGCCGCACATCCTCACCGATGTCCACGTTGGAAGCTCGTGTAACATTGAACTGAGTGAAAGGGGCAATGAACTTCAGGTTGAATGTCCTCTCAAAGAGATACTGCGTTTTCCTCTGAAATTCGGTGAGCCCAAAGAAGGCCATGTTTTTGAGATTGCTCTTGGCACTTTGCAGCAGAATCACGTTTCTTTCACTCTCGTTCATAAAAGTCAAGTTGTAGCATCCCACCAGGCTGAGGTCTGCCAGCATGCGCACCTGGCGGTTGTTGGCCAAGTTGTAGCTACAGTCCATGAATTCCTGTAAACTGACTCCGGACCAGTCGTCGCCTTCGTAACAGGTGGGCAGCTCGTCTGGTGTTGGGCTTCTTCCGTCGCACATATGAAGGGAAGTTTTCCATGTTGCACCCCTCTGGACATGCTTCCATTCGCTCAAGTAGCGTGACACTGGATCCCTCAGCATCGTGATGTAATAGAAGTTCCTGAAACATAGCATTAAACACAGAGTTAAGATTTGGTGGATTTCACTTTTTAAATCTCCAATAAAATGATTATCAACCACTGCTGCCACCACCCTCACTTTTTCCAGTAGGCACTTTAAGGGGCTACTTCTGAGACAGTAAAAAACTTAAAGCTTCATACATACGTGAATAAAATACAAGGTAAACTGGGAGAAAGAGAGAGTGTGTGAGAGAGAGAACCATAGAATAGAATAGAATCAGGTTGGAAGAGACCTCCAAGATCATCCAGTCCAACCTAGCACCCAGCCCTATCCAGTCAACTAGACCATGGCACTAAGTGCCTCAGCCAGGCTTTTCTTGAACACCTTCAGGGACAGAGACTCCACCACCTCCCTGGGCAGCCCATTCCCAGGGCAAATCACTCTCTCTGGCATGAACTTCCTCCTAACATCCAGAGATATGAAAGGAAATAAGAAAGGAAACTTTGCAACTAGAGAAATGGAAATGCTTTGACCTGTCAGCTGTTCAGTGGTAGTTACTCATGTAGAAGCCAGCCAATTAATTGTACTCCCCTCTACTTCAAGATGTCAACTCTCAATAAAATCAGAACAGTTGAAAAAGAGATTTATATAATCCTGCCATTTCTCTGCTGGACTGAGACTTGCATGTGTCACAAGAAGCGCAAGATGAGAATCCACATAGTGTTTGGTCAGAATATAAGAGAAGTATGAGCAATTTCATGTGGGTGTTGCAAGTGCTAAAAATAACACTACGTGGAAGACCAGCATGAGCCAACTACTTAAGAAGAACTCCATTATTAAATGGGTTGGAGAGAAGATAATGAGACACCCAAAACCCATTCATGTGACTTAATTTTAGACAAGTGCTTGATTGAAATTAGTTATACCCATGTAGTACAAAAGCATTTGTTGATACAAAAATTATAATTCTTCAGCCTCACCTGTCAAGAATACAAAAGAGGCAGCAAAAATTACTGATTTTAAATGGCACAAATAACTCCAGAATGCACACTGTCAGCTCATCTTTTAGCTATCGAACTCGGTTTGTACATCTATTTACAGCAGTCTGAAATGGACTGCAATTGAGGACTCTTCAAGTAGAATTTCACAGAATAGAATAGAATCAACCAGATTGGAAGAGACCTCCAAGATCATCCAGTCCAACCTAGCACCCAGCCCTATCCAGTCAACTAGACCATGGCACTAAGTGCCTCATCCAGGCTTTTCTTCAACACCTCCAGGGACGGTGACTCCACCTCCTCCCTGGGCAGCCCATTCCAATGCCAATCACTCTCTCTGGTAAGAACTTCCTCCTAACATCCAGGCTAGACCTCCCCCAGCACAACTTGAGACTGTGTCCCCTTGTTCTCTTGCTGGTTGTCTGGAAGAAGAGACCAACCCCCACCTGGCTACAACCTCCCTTCAAGTAGTTGTAGACAGCAATGAGGTCTGCCCTGAGCCTCCTCTTCTGCAGGCTGCACACCCCCAGCTCCCTCAGCCTCTCCTCATAGGCTTTGTGTTCCAGGCCCTTCACCAGCCTTGTTACCCTTCTCTGGACACATTCCAGCACCTCAACATCTCTCTTGAATTGAGGAGCCCAGAACTGGACAGGTTGAGTTTTCTTACTGAGACATGGTTTATTCAGTAACAACTCACCTGAATTGCAGAGTGATAGCATAAAGACAACGGAAAATCAAAACAGGTCTATATTTCTGACAGCTAGAATAAGCAGCAGGAGATGCATGACTAGAATTAACACGGTCTGGTATAAAAATAGGCTTGTGAGTTTGCATGACTCATCTGACTGCAGACAATGCATTAATAAATCATGAGTCATAAGATTTTTTAATAAAAGTCTGATCTCAGTACTCTTTCTTGAGCCTGGAGAAAGATGAAGCAAGTAAACAGGAGGCAAGCTTGCTGAAAACAAGTTGCTCTGTGAACAAATCAACACTCTGTGAGGCCCAGCTCCTACAAGAACTAACTCCAGTTAAACGAAAAATCTCAAAATTGGGAACAATCTCCAACACAATTACCTTTCTTTTCCAGATACGACTCATTTTCAGCTCCTAAAGATTCCCCATAACTTCTCCATAAACCTCATGTTGTTGCAAAAATAGGTATTTCTCCACATATACCTAAAAGTGTTGATGCCATCCTCAGTGCAGCCAAAGCAAAAGGAAAAAGGGCTGAATGCTTCATCCTTACTGAGTTCCCCACCTACAGGATCTATAACATATTTTGTGGAACAAGGTTATGAGCTGAAAGTATACACTATGTTCTCCTGGCAGGGTCATTTCTTGAACTAATGTAAACAGCTGTTTCAAGAATTCTTTCACAGCAGAAAGGTTACAGATGGAAGGGTATTTTTCATTATTACTTGCATTGCAAGCCATGATTTCTGTTAGTATCAGATGACACGTGAAAAGATGGTATTTCTGAAACCATTTGGCACTTGGGTTTTCTGGCTGCTGCCAGATGATCAAACTGCTTTACAGCTGCTTTGATCCACTTCAGTTACTTAAACATCAACAGTGATTCCAAGGATTGCACCATCATCTATAGATAGATCTTTCTAAAATCCTTCTTCGCTAATCCTGGAGAGCAGGAAGGACCAGAAATCCTCCTGTGTGCTCTGCAGCACAGCTCCACTGTGAAATGCACTTTCTTTAAGCACAGCCTTCTCAGACTGGACATTCATCTCATCTTGGCTCTCTAACTTGCATGTATGAGAGCATATTAAGAACTGCTTTCCAACCAACAGGATGAACAGAATAGAATCAACCAGGTTGGAAAAGACCTCCAAGATCATCCAGTCCAACCTATCAACCAGCTCTATCCAGTCAACAAGACCATGGCAATAAGTGCCTCAGCCAGGCTTTTGTTGAACACCTCCAGGGATGGCGACTCCACCACCTCCCTGGGCAGCCCATTCC
>WAAF01019585.1:80161-180395 GCA_013400475.1 Tricholaema leucomelas
AGGCCCCTCACCAGCTTCGCTGCCCTTCTCTGGACACCCTCCAGTACTTCAACATCTCTCTTGACTTGAGGAGCCCAGAACTAGACACAGTACTCAAGGTGTGGCCTGACCAGTGTTGAGTACAGGGCTAAAAAAAGTGGACACATTTCACTAATACCATGCAGATAAAGCAGCCCAAACTCTCACTCATTAATTCTGAGTGTTAACATACTGTTGTTGCAGCATCTAGCAGGCACTGATGGTTTGTGACAGAAAAAAAATGATTGAAGTTCCAAGGAAGAGGAAATGAAAATAAATAGACAGATATTCAAAGGCAGTTGCCAACATCTACATTGACAGAGCTGTGGCATTGGCTTAGTCCTTGTATTGCTGAACCTCCCCTCTTTGGATAACTTTGGATGTTGATATATGCTAACAGATAGGTTTGAAAGTTGCTCTTGACAATTATTTATATGTCTAATAACAGCTCTGCCTTCCCTCACCCACTTCTAGCAGTCCCAGTCAGGTATGACTCACAGCAACAACAATTAATAAAAGTACCTCCTTTGCATCAATCATTTCCGTTTCATCCCTGGCTATGCAAATGTGTTTGATGTGCAATAAACAGGAGTGTGAAGCAAATGCAGGGGAACGAGAACAGCACATCTCTGCACAACATCTGCAGCTTCCCTTATGCAGACTGGGCGAGAATCTTTCTCCAGTCTGTTGCTGCTCCTCCATGTGACTTCTGCATCTGTTTCCATTATCCTGATTAATTTCCTTCTGGTTCGTGCATCTTTCAGAGTGTTGCTTTCCTGTGTTATCAACTGAATGGCTTCTTCATCTGGCAGACAACCTTTAGCAGCAGCCTGATACACATTTAGTTTCTGAGACACTAATAACTAAGGGCACAACCATCCCCACTGTGCCCACAATTTGCAACCTCCTGTTTAAACTTCTGTGCTTGATTCTCCATCTCCCTTTTAACTAGTCTGGTGTTGGAAGACCTTAAGATTTCTTCCATTTGATTCTGGGCATTGTCCAAATGACACCGTTACAACACGACACAGGGGGTTGGGGGATGCTGCGCAGCAGTCGTGGCACAAATTATTCTCTGAGGGAAAAGGATGTCATGTCTCTAGAATAACAACCTCGGTGAAAATCCATAGGTCATGCAAGAATAATAATCTTGGTGAAAATCCATAGGTCATGCACATTTGTTTCAGCTGGAAAATATTAAAAATATTGTTTTCAGATGTTGACATTTATGGATTAAATATAGTAGCACTTCAGAGCTCTCGGTGCCTAACACACGGTGTTCAATCACACTACGAATGGGTGAGGAGTCAGCTCATAACAAGACAAGAAGCAGTTCATAAAAATACAAAGTTGGGGGTGGCCTCCAGTGTTCCTTTCCTTCACTGTTCAGTAAAAGAGTATTGAGATGGCTCTGTATTGAACATGCCTGAGCCACTCTGAAAACAGACATGCACTTATAGAATCATAGAATGGTTTAGGTTGGAAGCGACTTCAAGGATCATCCAGCTCCAACCCCCTGCCATGGGCAGGGACACCTCCCACTGGAGCAGGTTGCTCAAGGCCTCATCCAGCCTGGCTTTAAACTCCTTCAGGGAGGAAGCAGCCACAACCTCCCTGGGCAACCCGTGCCAGTGTCTCACCACCCTCACTGTAAAGAACTTCCTCCTAACATCCAGTCTAAATCTCCCCTCCTCCAGTTTAAACCCATTCCCCCTTGTCCTGACATTACCAGACCTTGTCAATAGTCCCTCCCCTGCTTTCCTGTAGGCTCCCTTCAGATACTGGAAAGCCACTCTAAGGTCTCCTCGAAGCCTTCTCTTCTCCAGGCTGAAGAGCCCCAACTCTCTCAGCCTGTCCTCATAGCAGAGCTGCTGCAGCCCTCTGATCATCTTCCTGGCTCTCTTGTTCTTGTCCATGTAAATGACACCCTTGTGTCACCCATGCATGTGCTTATATGGGTAGCCATTGCTACCCACTGTGGGAAATAGTCAGTAAGAAATTAAGTAATAGCTTCTGTTACCCTGTCTGACAAAGAGAACTCATCACAGACTTATTGGTTTCATTTCAATGGACTCCCATCATCGATTACTCAAACTGCTGTCACAGACAATCTCGGTGCTTAAAGGCTAGCCAAGCAGAATACACTGGCATGGCAGTGAGGAGATGTTCTACACAAAACACTGCAAAACAATAAAAACCATACAAATTAGATCTAATCTGTATCTAGACCCAAGTCATTATCATCTGTATCTATATCAGCATGCATATGTGCAAGTTTACACTGAAATCTGTAGTTGTCAGTGAAAGAAAAATCACAGCAAAAGAACAGTGTGTATTTGCCAATGTATTATAGTATCACAGTACCATCAGGGTTGGAAGGACCTCACAGATCATCAAGTCCAACCCTTCACCGCAGAGCTCAAGGCTAGACCATGGCACCAAGTGCCACGTCCGATCCTGCCTTGAACAGCTCCAGGGACGGCGACTCCACCACCTCCCTGGGCAGCACATTCCAGTGTCCAATGACTCTCTCAGTGAAGAACTTTCTCCTCACCTCAAGCCTAAACTTCCCCCGGCGCAGCCTGAGGCTGTGCCCTCTCGTTCTGGCGCTGGCCACCTGAGAGAAGAGAGCAACCTCCCCCTGGCCACAACCACCCCTCAGGTAGTTGCAGACAGCAATAAGGTCACCCCTGAGCCTCCTCTTCTCCAGGCTAAACAATCCCAGCTCCCTCAGCCTTTCCTCGTAGGGCTGTGCTCGAGGCCTCTCACCAGCCTCGTCGCCCTTCTCTGGACACGCTCGAGGATTTCAATGTCCCTTCTAAACTGGGGGGCCCAGCACTGAACACAGTACTCAAGGTGTGGTCTAACCAGTGCAGAGTACAGGGGCAGAATGACCTCCCTGCTCCTGCTGGCCACGCCATTCCTGATGCAGGCCAGGATGCCATTGGCTCTCTTGGCCACCTGGGTATCTTGTGAGTCTCCATATAAACTCACAGGCTCATATGAGCACTTTAGACTACATTTCAAACACCAGCCCACTAGTCATGGTATCAGCTCCTCCTGAAAGGAAAATTCATGCAGCTTTCCCAGATTAACAACCGAATTCCAAGGGTGCTCAGAGCAAAGGCTAGGGATGGCTCATGCTGACCTCTACACCATCATCTTGTCTACATCATCATTGAGGATGATTAGGGGACTGGAGGGCATGGCTCATGAGAGGCTGAGAGACTTGGGACTTTTTAGTCTGGAAAAGAGAAAACTTAGAGGGCATTTGATAAATGTTTATAAATACCTGAAGGCTGGCCAGGAGCGGGGGACAGGCTCTGCTCACTTGCTCCTTGGGATAGGATAAGGAGCAACGTCTGTAAGTTGCAGCACAAGAGGTTCCACCTCAACACAAGGGGGAACTTCTTTACTGTAAGGGTCACAGAGCACTGGAACAGGCTCCCCAGAGAGGTTGTGGAGTCTCTTTCCTTGGAGACTTTCAAGGCCTGTCTGGATGTGTTCCTCTGTGATCTGTGTTAGATAGTATTGTCCTGCTCTGGCAGGAGGATTGGACTCGATGATCTCCTTGGGTCCCTTCCAACCCCTAAGATCCTGTGATCCTATGATTGAATAATCTCCTTTTGAACATAATGCACTGAAGTTAATGGGTTATTGAAGCTGCCATTATGGGACAGATGATCTTTTGGACAGATACTAAGTGCTCTGATGGTCAGGGCAAGGGTCTGATGATTTATGAAAGGGTCCAGACAAGCAGCACTGTGAAGTGTAGGCTGCACACTACTGTTAACAGCAGAATTACAAAGCACTTGTGAATTCAGAAGGCTCTAGCTTCACTCATATGCAGTCCTGTCTCTTCATATACATTGGGCAAAGAAAAGCTTTAATCAATAGAAAGCTAAAATGAGCTTGTGGTTATAACCTATGAACATGTATTTATTTCACCTTACAAGGTATTTTAATATAAATACTCTAATCTTATGTTAATCCTTCAAAAGCATTGCTCTGCTTTAGAAATTACTTTGAGAAGAGCAGACTGTGCTGTTAGCAGATGTGATCCTTAACCAGGTTATTCTGCCTCTTCTATCACCATGGAACAGATACCCCAACTGAGGCAGAGTTAGCAGAGGTGATCCTTAACCAGGGTATTCTGCCTCTTCTATCAGCATGGAACAGATACCCCAACTGAGGCAGAGTTAGCAGAGGTGATCCTTAACCAGGGTATTCTGCCTCTTCTATCAGCATGGAACAGATACCCCAACTGAGGCAGAGTTAGCAGAGGTGATCCTTAACCAGGGTATTCTGCCTCTTCTATCAGCATGGAACAGATACCCCAACTGAGGCAGTTTTACTAAATATGCAAAGGATAACTGCACATCAGGAACAGAAAAGGGCCTCCTGGGCTAGATGGATGAATGGCAGCTTTTCTATTGCTCCCATTCTCATACAGAGAGCTCATTGCAGCGCTCAGAGAGGAGGAAAAATAAGCTATTGCCTCTTCCTTCAAAACATTAGGCAGGACCTTATGTGCAGAGAGAGATGAGCTTCATAAAAGAAGAGCAGCACACTCATAGAAGCTGATGCAGAGATGGAAGAATATTTGAAGTGGAGAAGAAGAATCACTGGAGAGTATTTTGGAAGACACTAATAGGCAGAGGAAGGAAGAACCAAAACAACTGACAAAGCCAGGGGTATCATAAGCCCACCCACATTCTGGTTCTTCCTGGTAGCAGGGAAGACAAAAGCCCTGGTCACGTTTATGACTTGAGACAAGAAGTAAGCAGCTTTAACCCTGGAAGCGAGCATGTTCCCAAGGAAAGGTCTGAAATACCAAGTAAAGGAAAGATGGGCAGCACACTTCTGCAAACAACAGAGGCTGTGGAAAGACAAAGGTTAGGAAGGATCTGCATTATGTGAACTGAAGCCTTATGCCTCCCAGTTTTATCCTGAAGTCCAAGTTTTCAGAGGCAGTAACAGCATTAGAGTGCACCAAGCTGAGTGGTGCAGTTGAGACACCTGAGGGCTGAGATGCCATCTGGAGGAAAATGGATAAGCTTGAGAAGTGGACCTGTGTGAAACTCCTGAGGTTTAACAAGGTCAAGTGCAAGCTCCTGCATCTGGGTTGGGGCAACCCTGGTATCAATACAGGGTGGAGGGATGAGGAGATTGAGAGCAATCCTGCAGAGAAGGAATGAGGGGCACACAGTTGGTCAGAGAGTCAGCTAGGCAAGGCACCCTGCTGGACCTGCTGTTTGTGAACAGAGGACTTGTGAGTGATTCAACAGTTGAGGCCTATTTGGGCATAGAGATCACAAAATGATAGATTCTCAGCTATTGGAGGAGTGAAGAGCAGGGTCAGCACAACTGCCATCTTGGACTTCTGTCAGGCAGACTTTAGTCTGTTTTGGAGACTGGTCAGCAGAGTCCCTTGGGAGGCAGTCCTGAAGGCCCAGGAAGTCCAGGAAGGTTGGACACTAAGGAGGAAGCCTTATAAGTGCAGGGCTTTTGGAGTTAGAACCTGTGCTTTTGTACTTTTAAAATCTAATTAAAAACTGTTAAAATAATCATCACATTTTCTACCTATCACCTATTCACATGCCCCTCAAAATCATTAGTGAGTCTCGTGACCTACTGCTGCAAAAGGAATCTAGGAGCACTGAGACTTCTTTTCTTGGCATAGGAGAACATTAATGTGTGAGGATGTAGATTTTAAGGAATAATTTCCAGTATCCAAGATGTCAGGTGGGAATTTAGGAGCAATTGGTCAGTGAGGCAATGGAGCAAATTTCTTCATGGACAGGCATGGTGGGATAATGAGACAAGGGTCAGAAAGTGAAAAAAAAACAGGATATATGGGAAGTAATTTTCACCATGAGAATAATTCAGCATTAGGAAAGTGTCACCCAGAGAAGCTCTGCATCCTCCACAGAATTAGAGAGTCATAGAATGGTAGAGTCTGGAAGGGACCTCTGGAGAGCATCTAGACCAAACCACTCACTAATGCAGGTATGTCTAGATCAGGTTGCACAGGAGTGCATCCAGTTGGGATTTGAAAGCCTCCAGAGAAGTACTCTAATCACTGGGCAGCCTGGGTCAGTGCTCTGTCACCCTCAAAATAAAGAAGTTTCTCCTTAAGCTCAAGTGAAACCTCCTGTGTTCTACTTTGTACTTGCTGCCTTTTGTCCTATTACTGGCCACCACTGAGAAGAGCTCAGTCCTATCTTCATGACCTACCTTCATGTCTACAACTACCTGAAGGGAGGCTGTAGCCAGGTGGGGGTTGGTCTCTTCTCCCAGACAACCAGCAATAGAACAAAGGGACAGAGTCTCAAGTTGTGACAGGGGAGGTCTAGGCTGGATGTTAGGAGGAAGTTGTTGGCAGAGAGAGGGATTGGCATTGGAATGGGCTGCCCAGGGAGGTGGTGGAGTCACCATCCCTGGAGGTGTTCAAGCAAAGCCTGGCTGAGGCACTTAGTGCCATGGTCTAGTTGACTGGCTAGGGCTGGGTGCTAGGTTGGACTGGATGATCTTGGAGGTCTCTTCCAACCTGGTTGATTCTATGACCTCCACCCTTTAGATATTTATATGCTTTTATAAGACTTCTCTTCTTCAGGCTAAACAGCTCCCAGGTCTCTTAGCCTTTCCTCATGAGAGAGATGCTCCAGTCCCCTAATCATCTCTGTGGTCCTCTTGGACTTTCTCCAGTAGTTTTCTGCCCTTCTTGAACTGGGGAGTCCAAAATTGGACACAGTACTCCAAATGCAGCCTTACCAGGGCAGAGTAAAGGGGAAAGAGAACCTCCCTCAATCTGTAGGCCACACTCTTCTTAATGCACTCCAGAATACCACTAGCCGTCTTGGCTCTGAGGACACATTGCTGGATCATGGTTAACTTGCTGTCCACCAGCACTACCAGGTCCCTTCTCTGCAAAGTTGCTTTCCAGCTGGTCAATCCCTAAATACATCTACTGCATGTTTTTTTTTTTCCCCTGGGTGCAGGACTTGACCCTCATCCTTATTAAACTTCCTGAGGCTCACCTCTCTCTGCCCATCTCCAGCCTCTCCAGGTCTCACTGAATGGCAGCACAGACTTCCATTGTGTCAGTCACTGTTCCCAGTTGTGTAACATCAGCTGAGAGTATACTCTGTCCCTTCACCCAAGTCATTGATGAATATGTGAAACAAGACTGGATCCAGTACTGACCCCTGGAGAACACTGCTAGCTACAGACCCTGCAGCACCACTGATCACAATGTAGTCACAATGTAGTGACTACAGACGAGGAAAAGGCAGAGGTGCATAACACCTTCTTTGCCTCACTTTTCAATAGCAAGGCAGGTTGTCCTTGGGACAGCTGGCCTCCTGAGCTGGTAGGTGGGGTCAGGGAGCAGACTGGCCCCCTTGTAGTCCAGGAAGAAATAGTTAGGGTCTTGTTGAGCCTCTTGGATCCTCACAAGTCTATGGGACCAGATGGGATCCATCCTAGGGTGCTGAGAGAGCTGGCAGATGAGCTGGCCAAGATGCTCTCCATCATTTATCAACAGTCCTGGCTCACTGGAGAGGTCCCTGAAGACTGGAAGCTGGCCAGTGTGGTGCCTATCCACAAGAAGGGTCAGAAGGAGGAACCAGAAAATTCCAGACCTGTCAGCCTGACCTCAGTGCCACACAAGATAATGGAGCAGATCATGCTGAGTACAATCACTGGGCACCCACAGGATGGCCAGGGCATCAGACCCAGTCAGCATGGGTTTAGGGGGTGCAGGTCTTGCTTGACCAACTTGATCTCTTTTTATGATAAGCTACCCACCTGGTGGGAGTGGGACAGGCTGTGGATGTAGCCTACCTGGACTTCAGCAAGGCCTTTGACACTGTCTGCCATAGCAAACTCCTGGCCAAGCTGGCAGCCCATGGCTTGGACAGGGGCACTCTGGAGGGATGGAGGGCTGGGCCCAGAGAGTGGTGGTGAATGCTGCCACATCCAGTTGGCAGCTGTCACTAGTGGTGTTCCCCAGGGATCAGTGCTGGGCCCAGTGCTGTTTAATATCTTCATTGATGATCTGGATGAGGGGATTGAGTCCAGCATCACTAAGTTTGCAGATGACACAAGTTGGGAGCATGTGTTGATCTGTTTTAGGGTAGGAGAGCACTGCAGAGGGACCTGGACAGATAGGTGCAGTCAAACACCATGAGTTTTAACACAACCAAGTGCAGGGTTCTGCACTTTGGCCACAACAACCCCAAGCAGCGCTACAGGCTGGGGACAGAGCGGCTGAGAGCAGACAGGCAGAGAGGGACCTGGAGGTACTGGCTGACAGTCAACTGAACATGAGCCAGCAGTGTGCCCAGGTGGCCAAGAAGGCCAATGGCATCCTGGCCTGGATCAGAAATAGTGTAGCCAGCAGGACCAGGGGAGATATTCTGCCCCTGTACTCAGCACTGGTCAGGCCACACCTTGAGTCCTGTGTCCAGTTTTGGGCACCTCAATTCAAGAGAGATGTTGAGGTGCTTGAACATGTCCAGAGAAGGGCACCAAGGCTGGTGAGGGGGCTGGAGCACAACCCTCTGAGGAGAGGCTGAGGGAGCTGGGGGTGTGCAGCCTGGAGAAGAGGAGGCTCTCTACAACTACCCTTCTTGCTCTCTACAACTACCCGAAAGTAGGTTGTAGTCAGGCACCCAGTGACAGGACAAGAGGACACAGTCTCAAACTGCATCAGGGCAGGTTTAGGCTGGACATGAGAGAAATTCTTCATGGAAAGAGTGATTGGCATTGGAATGGGCTGCCAGGAGAGGTGGTGGAGTCACCATCCCTGGAGATGTTTAAAAGGAGGCTGGATGAGGCACTCAGTGCCATGGTTTAGAAGGGTTAGGTGATAGGTTGGACTTGATGATCCTAGAGGTCATTTCCAACCCAGTTAAATCTGTGAAAAGATATTTACAGGTATTTAAAATGATTAAAATTGAGAAATAACAGAGAGATTTCCCCCCCACACTCCTTGATGACCAAGAGGGGCTAACAGCCACCTTCCTCTCCCAGCAGAGAGAAAACCAGGCCCCAGCTGTTGTCTACTCAGCCCAGGTTAGTGTAGCCATGCAAGATCAGCCAACATGGGGACAAGAGGAGGAGGAGGCAGGAAGTGGCAGAGAAAGAAGAACAGTTAGTGCAGCAGATTAAATGCTAGACCAGCAAATGAATGAAATTATAGAGACTTATCTATTGCTTTTCTTTCATAACCAATCCTCTGTTTTATTTAATTCCTATCAAAAAAACATCCAGGAAGTTCCTATTTCTTGTTTGTAATTAGAGTGTTAGCTCTAAACTACCACACCTCCAGAATGAGCTGTTTCATCACCTTTCCAGGGTTGGAGGTGAGGCTGAGTGGCCCATGATTTCCTGGGGCCTCCTTCTTGCCTTTCTGAAGACTGGAGTAACACTGGCTTTCATCTGATCAGGCACCACTCCTGTTCTCCATCAACTTTCAAAACCTGCCCATCCTTGGAGATTTTGGAAAACTCTACTGGACAGAGCCTTGAGCAATCCCATCTGTGCTTAGTGGTGACCCTGCTCTAAGCAGGGGCTCAGTCTAGAGACCTCCTGAGGTCCCTAAAGCCCCAGAGGCTCTGTGATTCTGCATGACAGTGCGCAATCTGTCATCACCGAATCACAGAACACATCTGGTTAGAAGAGACCTCAAAGATCATCCAGTCCAACCCTCGACCTAGCATTGAAGGATCAACACTAAACCGTGTCCCCAGGTGCCAGGTCCACAGGCTGATTAAACACCTCCAGGGATGTTTACTCCACCACTGCCCTGGGCAGACCATTCCAACATTTGATAACCCTCTCTGTGAAGAAATGTTTCTTAATATCCAGCCTAAGCCTCCCTTGGCACAGCTTGAAAACGTTTCCTCTAGTCCTGTAGCTTGACACCAAAGAATCATAGAATCAACCAGGTTGGAAGAGACCTCCAAGGTCATCCAGTCCAACCTAGCACCCAGCCTTAGCCAAAAAAAGAGAAAAGGCTGGTCCCCTCCTTGCTCCAACCTCCCTTCAGGTAATTATAGAGCGATGAGGTCTCCCCTCAGCCTCCTCCTCTCCAGACTGAACCACCTCAGCTTCTTCAGGTGCTCTTCATAGGCCATGTGCTCCAGGCGCTTCACAAGCCTTGTTGCCCTTCTTTGGACATGCTCCAGCACTTCAATGTCCTTCTTTTAGTGAGGTGCCCAGAATTGAACACAGTATTTGAGGTGAGGTATGGCCTCACCAGTGCTGAGTACGGAGGCACAATCACCCCTCTACAAATCTACATTCCTTTCACAAACCAGATCAAACCAGAACCAACTGGCCAATGAGACCATATCTATTCTCCTTTATTCTTTCCTGGCTGCCCTTAGGCACTGTACAGGGAATGTGTTTTGCCTGTCATGAGACTGGGGTCTTTTGTACATGATTTTAACTGGGGCTAGAACACTCTGAATTAGCACACCCTGAATTATTGAGCAACCTCATGAATATTTATTTCAGTGCTACTTTATTCAATACACTCTCTAGAAATTGGAGAGGACAGGGCAGAAACTACATGCCCCTAAAGAAATTAATTCTGTTCACAGGTACCAAGTCTAGATCTTGAACAGCTACCAGACCAGTGAAATGGTGTAGCTATCCATGGTTTTAATCCCAGTATTTCAGGAAGTGGACACGAGTGGCATGTGAATATGTGTGTGCTTTTAGAGCTAATGTTTGTTTTTCCCATTTGTTGCCTTTCAGAGTTAAGCAAAACTTTTCAAACACGGGCATTTAATTTCATATTTAAGCCTATAGACAAACTCAGACTCAATGCCAGCGAAGAAAATAAATAGTAGTGGGAGTTAAGGACGCTTGGCTATCCAGAAAACACAGTGTGATGATTTATTTAACAAAAGGAGGCTCTCAGAGCCTTAAAAGTGCCCTTCCCTGACAGCATAGATAACAGCACTCTATTACACCCTTCATAAAGCAGCCTACCTAGCCCCCTTTGAAATAGCCTTCTTATAGAATCAACCAGGTTGGAAGAGACCTCCAACATCATCCAGCCCAACCTAGCACTTAGCCCTATCCAATCAACTAGACCATGGCACTAAGTGCCTCAGCCAGGCTTTGCTTGAACACCTCCAGGCACGGTGACTCCACCACCTCCCTGGGCAGCCCATTCTCATGCTACTGCTCCATTGGAAAGAGCTTGTGAAGGTTACTTCTTATGGTTAAGAACATGAGCTGCAGTCCCAGAATAAACCTGTTCCTGGTACACTTACACCCAGCAGTTCTGGAGTTAACCACTGCAAATACATCAAGAGGATTTATAAATGTAACATCAGACAAGAAGAAATGGCATGTAAGTCAGAGATCAATCACACTGGCTTTAATTTCACACAGCTGAGCTAGTGGCTATTGTCTTTTCTGATAAGACAAGCCAGAAGCAACCATGCTGCAGCTCCCCAACCCCTTTTGGTCATGCTTAGATTGCTTTGCTAAGAAACACACCCTGAGTTTTCCAACACCTTAGGTCTCCCTGCTAACTTTTGATAGGAGTCTCACTAAGACATGCTGGAAGCTGCTGAGACTGGTTCTGGTATTTCACTATCCAAGTAGTCCTTCCTGGCATTTCAGCTTGCACAACTTCACATTTCACTGCATGTGATTAAAACTGGGCAAGTTTCATATGAGGCCCCACAAGTGCCTTGTACTTCCTGATCTCTGCTGGCAGGGCAAGGTCTGACATAGCCTCACATGACATTCATTTTTCTATGGGGCTGTGCAACTCTGGAAACTCATATTCACTGTATTACTGGCTAATATGTAGAGGCCTTTCTGCTCCTTTTTCAGCTGACAAGCATTCAGCTGATAGAGGACATCTGTTTCTGCAAGCCTCGAATGCTTGATCTTGCACTCTTGTGATGGTTTGGGTATCCCCCGCCCCCCCCACTATTAGAAATCACTCAGACTAGACTCAGTCAGCTCTGGAAATTTGAATGAAGCTTATATTTACAGCTGGCACAGTTTACAAGCAGATAGTTACAGTATATACAGTTATAGACAGAAATATACAAGGGAAAAAAGGTAATACANAAGCAAGTGCCCTAATTTTTGTTTTGCCTTTCTTCTTTACACATCCCAGCAAGACTGTGAGGGAAGTAGACCTCACCATTGTTTTCATTTTACAGCCTATCATCTAGTTCTTCTCACCAAAACATGCCAGCTAGGCTCAAACTAGCACAACTCTGCACCACCAAACTTCATTCCACATCTACTGAAATCCTCAAGGTCATTAAGCAAATTCCATTAACATACTTCAGCTTTCTGTGCCAACATCACTAATGAAAATGTGAAATAGAATCAGAGCTAAGACCAGTCCTGAGGAAATACATTAATAAGTTTGGTGGGTTGACCCTGGCTGGATGCCAGGTACCCACCAAAGCTGCTCTATCACTCCCCACCTCAGCTGGACAGGAGAGAAAAAAAACCCACAGAGAATAGCTCGTGGGTTGAGATAAGGGCAGGCAGAGATCACTCAGCAATTAACGTCATGGGTAAACCAGATTTGACTTGGGGAAATTAGTTTAATTTATTACCAATCAAATCAGATTAGGATAATGAGAAATAAAATAAGATCTTGAAACACCTTCATCCCACCTCTCCCTTTCTCCCAGACTGAACTTTACTCCTAAATCCTCTACCTCATCCCTACAAGCAGCACATGGGGACTGGGAATAGAGGTTAAAGTCAAATCAGGGCTTCTCTCTCTCCCCATGGGTCCACAGATCCAGCCTGGATCCTGCTCCAGTGCAGGCTTCCCATGGGGTCACAGCCTCCTTTGGGTCTATCCACTTCCTCTGGCATGGGGTCCTTGGGCTCACCATGCCTCATTATGTTCTTTACCATCAGCTGCAGGGCAATCTCTCTAGTTCTTGGAGCACTGCCTCCCACTCCTTCACTAACCTTGGTGTCTGCAGGGTTTTATTTCATATATTTTCAATTTTCTCTCCAGCTGAAGTTTCCATTGTGCCTTGTCCCCCATTCTTCTTAAATACATTACCATGGAGGCACATCATCACCAGGCATGGGCTCAGCCTTCACCAGCCATGCATTCATCTTAGAGTCAGCTGACATTGATTCTCAGACACAGGGTAAGCTTCCAGTGGCTTCTCACAGAAGCCACCTCTGTAGCCCTCCTGCTACCAAAACCCTGCCATGCAAACTCTTCCCTTTGAACGAGATTTCTCTTTCAGCATGTCCCATTTTTGTACCAGCTTCTTGTTCACCAGATAATTCTTATGCTGAGCCTCATGTTTTCTGCCCTGGATAACTTTGCAGATGCTACTACATCAAATACTTTACTGAAGGTGAATTCCCCTTCTCCTACCAGAGGCAGATGCTGTGTATATACATCTCTCAGCCTAAAGGCTGATAACGGTGGCCCCAGCTTTGTCATGTGTGAGAACACAGGGAACAGCTGAGATGGGGAAATGACAATTTATCTGAGAGCAAAGAGAAATGGAATAGAAATGTTCAGTTTCAGAGATCTGATGGAAAATCAAATCTGCCACTTTCCATCAGACAACCTGGATACAAATTTTATATCATTTACTGATGAGACACAAATCTAAAAGTTCCCTCCAGAGACTTCTGTTTCTTGCCTAAATTACATCAAACTCAGTTGTTCTAAATGATCTTTAAATTGCTGAAAGGAGTGAAGTAGCAAGAGCCTTGCTGAAAGAAATATAAATAAAACCTGCAATAATAAGTCAAAGAACAAGAATTTGATTGTCCTGTCAAGCACACACATGATGAAAACATTGCAACACGTAATGAATAGTGTGTGAAAATGCATTGGTGGAAACACCATTCAAAAACCATAGCTATACATAGTGCCTTGTCAGATTCTCTAAGGATACTCTGTGTAAGACCATACATACCCTTATGCCAGAAATACAAAGCCTTTGTGGCCAGGAGGAATACATTGCTTGCACTGCCCCCTTTATAATCCTATTGAATCACAGAATAGAATCATAGAACCAACCAGGTTGGAAGAGACCTCCAACATCATCCAGTCCAACCTATCAACCAGCTCTAGCCAGTCATCTATACCATGGCACTAAGTGCCTCAGCCAGGCTTTTCTTCAACACTTCCAGGGATGGTGACTCCACCATCTCCCTGGGCAGCCCATTCCAATGCCAATCACTGTCTGGCAAGAACTTCCTCCTAACATCCAGCCTAGACCTCCCCTGGCACAACTTGAGACTGTGTCCCCTTGTTCTCTCACTGGTTGCCTGGCAGAAGAGACCAACCCCACCTGGCTACAACCTCCCTTCAGGTAGTTGTGGACAGCAATGAGGTCACCACTGAGCCTTCTCTTCTCCAGGCTAAACAACCCCAGCTCCCTCAGACTCTCCTCATAGGGTTTGTGTTCCAGGCCTCTCACCAGCTTTGTCGCCCTTCTCTGGACACGTTCCAGCACCTCAACATCTCTCTTGACTTGAGGAGCCCAGAACTGGACACAGTAGCCAAGGTGTGGCCTGACCAGTGTTGAGTACAGGAGAAGAATAACCTCCCTCTGTGATCTGTGCACAGATCACAGAATATATCTGGTTGGAAAAGACCATAAAGATCATCCAGTCCAACCTTCAACCCTAAACCATGTGTCTAAGTGCCAGGTCCACATGCTGCTTGAACTCCTCCAAAGATGGCGACTCCACCACTGCCCTGGGCAAACCATTCCACTGTTTGAGAACCCTTTCAGTGAAGAAATATTTCCTAATATCCAGCCTAAACCTCCCCTGGTGCAGTCTGTGACCACTTCCTCTAGTCCTGTCGCTTGTCATCAAGGAGGAGAAACTAGCCCCTTCCTCACCCCAATTTCCCTTCAGGTAGTTGTAGAGAACAATAAGGTGTCACAGAATCACACAATTAACCAGGTTGGAAAAGACCTCTGAGATCAAGTCCAACCTATCACCTAGCCCTTCTAATTAACTAAAGGTGAGTGGATGTGGTGCTTGAGGCTACAGTCTAGTGATGAAGGATGCCGAGATGAAGGTTGGACTGGATGATCCTGGTGGTCCTTTCCAACCATAGCAATTCATAGTGATTAGCTGTTGTGCTGAGGGCTTTTAGTCAAGGACTTGTCAGTGTGAAACTAATGATTGGACTCGGTGATCTTGAAGGTCTTTTCCAAACTAAGAAATCAGGTGTTGGACTCACCATCCCTGGAGGTGTTAAAACCATAGCACTGTCTCATCCAGCCTCCCCTTAAACACCTCCAGGGATGATGACTCCACCACCTCCCCAGGCAGCCTATTCCAGTGCCAATCACTCTTTCTGAGAAGAACAAAAAGTAACTCAACCAGACTCTGCTGGATTGAGGCTAATTGAACTATTTTAATGAGAGAAATTAGATTATAGGCTGTGAAAAGAAAGCAGTGGTGATGTCTATTTCACTCATAGGTTTGCTGAGATGTATAAAAACCAGAACATAGATAAGGGAGTCTCTCCCTGGTTTCTGCTGTATTAACCACTTCTGCCTGACCCTGCACATAACTCATCTAATCATTTTGTCTCTAACTCTCCTTGCCTATCCTTCAACCTTACCTTGCACATAAGGCAAACTCTGGGATAAGGTAGAGCAGTGGAAAGAAGGTGGAAGGGTGGTTGGGAGCCCCCCCTTGCAGACTCTGGTTTCTGGTTTTCAGATCACAGCTGGTTCTCAAAAAAACCAACCAACCAACCAACAAACCCACCCAAACCAAAACCAACCAAACAACAACTAAAAAAACCAACAACAACAAAACAAACCAACAAAATCCGCAAACCAAAAGACCCAACAAACAAAATTTGGGACATGTGACATCTTTAGTCACAGATATTGTTCCTCCTACTTCTGCCTTTTGTATGCTACTGAGCAAAGAGAAGAAGAAATAGAGACACACGTGCACTACAGTGCTACCTGCCTCTTTCAGGAGCTACCTCTAACTCCAGTGTAGGGAGGAACCTGCCTTTCTCAGAGAGATATTAAGGGTACAGGAAAGACAACCTAAGGACATGGCCCATGGCAGCAGAAATCATGGAACAACCTGAGAAAAGAAAGGTGATGACAGGCAAGGGACAAAGGAAGTGCAAACCTGGAGACAGCACAGCATGAGAGACCTGGAGTTAGAATTTGTTTTGCCAACTTAGCCTCCAAATGTTACAGAAACCAGGTTGAGAAAGGATCCTCTCAATCAAGTCTGATGCTTATAATCACAGGTAGCAGTTTAAGACAGCAGGATTCATAAAATATCCCTTATGAACAAAGGGCAAGCCACAAAATCCTCCTCATTATCAGGCTGCAGTCTCTGACCAGCTGTCAGCAAGGACAGAGCAAGTCTTCTCTTCAGGAGGAGTCTCCCTGGAGTGGGTTATTGCCTGGACAACTGAGCACTCCTCCAATTCTCACACAAAGAGATGGGGATGCATAACTCCTGCCTATTCAGTAAGCTGAACAACATAAGGCCTTTGTCATGGTTATAAAGAAAAAAAACCCTACACAGTTCATGCGGAATTCTGAGAGGTCTGTTATCACCAGAGCCCTGGATGCCTGTAAGAATACACTTGATTGACTGGTAAAATTCCATTTCAAAGGGTCCCTAACAGACAAATAAAATGTGGCCAGACTCTTAAATCTTCTGACATCTGTATTTCTTTAGTCAGATTTTACCAGGTCTGAAACAGAGCAAAAACACTTAAGCTAAATTCAGCTGCAATGTTTACTTCATCTCCTTCATCGTTTTTGAAGGAGCTGCTGCTATTGCCTTTGATGCTCTGTCTAGGTAAGGCAAGCAGTATAGGCATCAGCAGCATTCCTCTACAGATGGCTTCACTGGAAACCAGTTTGTCCCACAAGTGGTTTGTACCAAGGCTCTCTCCCTAACCAAGCTGTCTCTGATTTCCAGTAGCTCATCTGCAGACACTCTCTTCCAAATTTTGGATGAACCTTCTATGGGGTTTTTTCACTGCAATGCAGTTTGAATCAGTACAGTAATTCCACTCAATTAATAAAGTAATTAACAATAAAAAGGCCCAGTAATTGAAAGCCCCTTGAAAGCACATCAATTTATTCTCTCTGAGCTTTGCCTCAAGTCTTTATTAATTCTGACATCAAGCATAATGGCCATAAATTATAAATGATCATCACAAAAGCTAGGCATCCCAACCATTTTCTTGTCCTGCATGCTGAGTTCCTAAAGCACCTAGCTTTGCTCATAACTTTTGAGATTTACCTCCTGTAAGGTACACAATATGGTAATATGGATATCACAGGATGTTAGGGGTGGAAGGGACCCAAGGAGATCATCGAGTCCAATCCCCCTGCCAAAGCAGGACAATACTATCTAACACAGATCACAGAGGAACACATCCAGACAGGCCTTGAAAGTCTCCAGGGAAGGAGACTCCACAACTTCTCTGGGGAGCCTGTTCCAGTGCTCTGTGACCCTTACAGTAAAGAAGTTCCCCCTTGTGTTGAGGCGGAACCTCTTGTGCTGTAACTTACACCCATTGCTCCTTGTCCTATCACAGGGAACAAGTGAGAAGAGAAGAAGAATTTCAGGTGATTGCACTAATGAAAACATTGCAGGAGTGGTCTTTCCTATTTATTCCTTGAAACACTTCACAAAAGCTAAGGAAAATTAGTTGCCCAGGGAGGTGGTTGAGACCCCATCCCTGGAGGTGTTTAAGGCAAGGCTGAATGAGGCTCTGGCCTGCTTGATCTAAGTTAGAGTGTCCCTGCCCATGGCAGGGGGGTTGGAACTAGATGATTCTTGTGGTCCTTCCAACTCTGATTGATTCTATGAAACTGTTCATCTGTAAGAAAAAAATGCTAACTTTGTTTCTCCTAACATTCTTCTTACTTTTGTGCTAGTTTGAAGCTAGAGTGTTTTGGTGAGAAGAATCAGATGACAGGCTGTGAAAGAAAAACAATGGTGATGTCTACTTCACTCATAGGCTTGCTGAGATGTATAAAATAAGAATCAAAACATAAAGGCAATTTCTTCTGCTGCTGGGGAGCTCAGAGCTGCATCTTTCCAACCTCACCCTCTGTTTCTCTTTCCTAATCCACTTTGCTTCCTAACCCCCTGGCCAAACCTCCAATCTTCCTTGGGACTGGGGTAAGGTTGAGAGGGGTAGGGGGAAGGTGAAGGGGCAGTGGGAAGGAAGCCCCTCCTGGGGACTCAGGTTTCTGGGAGGGCTGTTGTGTTTCTGTATTGCTTTTTACTTTGTATATTTGTATATATAACTGTCTATACTGTAAATATCTGCTTGTAAATTGTGCCAGCTGTAAATATAAGCTTCATTCAAATTTCCAGAGCCGGCTGAGTCTAGTCTGGGTGATTTCCAAAGTGTGTGGGGGGCAGGGAACACCCAAACCATCACAACTTTGTTTCTCCTAACATTCTTCTTCTTGTGAAGTAACTGTACAGTTTTTCCTATGAGACATTAAGTAAGGAGATGTATCATAGAACCACAGAACTACTTCAGCTGGAGGAGACCTCTAAGGTCATTGAGTTCAACCAACAACCTATGGCCATTAAACCATATCCCTAAGTCCACACATTTCTTCACCGCCTCCAGGAACAGTGACTCCATCATCTTTCTGAGCAGCCTGTCCCAATGCTTGACCACTCTTTCAGTACAGAATTTTTTTGCCAATATCCAATTTAAACCTCCCCTGAATACCTCCAAGACAGACGACTGACTTCCCACTTTACACTGCACATTTCATTTCCACTAAAATTCTTGACAGGATCTCAGCAAGCCCTGAAATCTTTGCTATGTGAATAATAAAGTCAAAGGTACAAGCAAAAATGCTGACTGCCCTGTCTACTGACCTAATATTTCTTTCCATGTCCATTTAGAATACATGTGTGAATATATTCTCCTTTCCCTCTACTCTGCCCTGGTTAGGCCATGTATTTTTTTTTTTGTGCAAAAATAGAAACATGATTCTTAGGGCTTCTTGAAGGCAAATCAAATATATATATATAAAAAATGGTTTTCTTTTGGTTATTATATATGGAATATTGTGTACAGTACTGGGCCTTTCAGTTCAAGGACAGGGAACTGCTTGAAAGAGTCCAGTGCACAGCCACAAAGATGGTCAAGGCAGTGGAACATCTCCTTCATAAGGAAAGGCTGAGGGATATGGGGCTCTTTAGCCTGGAGAAGAGGAGGCTCAGGGGTCACCTCATTGCTGTCTACGACTACCTGAAGGGAGGCTGTAACTAGGTGGGGGTTGGTCTCTTCTGCCAGGCAACCAGAAACAGAACAAGGGGACACAGTCTCAAGTTGTGCCAGGGGAAGTCTAGGCTGGATATTAGGAGGAAGTTCTTCCCAGACAGAGTGATTGGCATTGGAATGGGCTGCCCAGGGAGGTGGTGGAGTCACCGTCCCTGGAGGTGTTGAAGAAAAGCCTGGCTGAGGCACTTAGTGCCATGGTCTGGTTGACTGGATAGGGCTGGGTGCTAGGTTGGACTGGATGAAGTTGGAGGTCTGTTCCAACCTGGTTGATTCCATGGATTGAAGGTGACTGAAGGGTGACCTCATTAATGTTATATAATTACGTGAAGGGCAAATGTCGGGAGGATGGAGCCAGGCTCTTTGCAGTGATGTCAAAAAGAGGGAAAGGGGCAACAAGAGCAAGCTGGAGCATAGGGGGTTCCATCTAAACATTAGGAAAAAAACTTTTTCACTCTGAGGCTGAAAGGACACTGGAACAGGTTGCCCTGAGAGGTTGTGGAGTCTTTCACAGAATCACAGAAACATCCAGGCTGGAAAAGACCCTCAGGATCACCAAGTCCAACCTATAACCCTACTCTACAAGATTCACCTTAGACCATACTCCTAAGCACCACATCCAAACAACCCTTAAACACATCCAGGGTTGGTGACTCCACCACCTCCTTGGGCAGCCCACTCCAGTGCCTGACCACTCTCTCTGTGAAAAACTTCCTCCCAATATCAAATCCGAACCTACCCAGTCCCAGCCTGAGACCATTCCCCCCTGCTCTGTCTCCAATTACCTGTGAGAAGAGACCAGCAGCAGCCTCTCCACAACTTCTCTTCACGCAGTTGTAGACAGCAATGAGGTCTCCCCTCAGCCTCCTCTTACTCAAACTAACCATCCCCAGCTCCCTCAGTCGCTCTTCACAAGATTTATTCTCCAGGCCCTCCACCAGCTTTGCTGCACTCCTCTGCACTCACTCCAGCACCTCTGCAACTCTCCTCTATTGAGGTGCCCCAAACTGAACACAATACTCCAGGTGTGGCCTCACAAAGCTGAGTTCAAGGGGACGATCACCTCCTCACTCCTGCTGCACACAGCATTTTTAATACAAGCCAGGATAGCATTGGCCTTCTTGGCTGCCTGGGCACACTGCTGGCTCATATTCAGCTGCCTATTACAACCCCCAGATCCCTTTCTGCCAGGCAGCTCTCCAGCCACACTGCCCCAAGCCCGTAGTGTTGCTTGGGGTTGTTGTAACCCAAAATTATTCATAGAATCATAGAATGGTTTAGGTTGGAAGGGACCTCAAGGATCATCCAGCTCCAACCTCCTGCCATAGGCAGGGACACCTCCCACTAGAGCAGGTTGCTCAAGGCCTCATCCAGCCTGGCCTTAAATGCCTCCAGGGAGGAAGCATCCACAACCTCCCTGGGCAACCTGTGCCAGTGTCTTACCACCCTCACTGTAAAGAACTTCCTCCTAACATCCAGTCTAAATCTCCCCTCCTCCAGCTTAAACCCATTCCCCCTCGTCCTGACATTACCAGACCTTGTCAATAGTCCCTCCCCAGCCTTCCTGTAGGCTCCCTTCAGATACTGGAAAGCCACTCTAAGGTCTCCTCGAAGCCTTCTCTTCTCCAGGCTGCAGAGCCCCAACTCTCTCAGCCTGTCCTCATAGCAGAGCTGCTGCAGCCCTCTGAGCATCTTCGTGGCTCTCCTCTGGACTGGCTCCAGCAGTTCCATGTCCTTCTTGTGCTGGGGGCTCCAGAACTGCACACAGTACTCCAGGTGGGGTCTGAGGAGAGCAGAGTAAAGGGGGAGAATCCCCTCCCTTGCCCTGCTGGCCACACTGCTCTTGATGCAGCCCAGCACAGGGTTGCTGTCTGGGCTGCATGTGCACACTGCAGGCTCATGTTGAGCTTTTCGTCAACCCAGACCCCCAGGTCCTTCTCCTCAGGGCTGCTCTCAGCCATTCACCACCCAGCCTGTATCTGTGCCTGGGATTGCACCGACCCAGGTGCAGGACCTTACACTTGGCCTTGTTAAACGTCATGAGGTTGGCCTGGGCCCACCTCTCCAGCCTGTCCAGGTCCCTCTGGATGGCATCCCTGCCCTCCAGCAAGTCAGCTGTGCCACACAGCTTGGTGTCATCTGCAAACTTGCTGAGGGTGCACTCAATTCCTCTGTCCATATCACTGACAAAGATGTTAAAGAGCACTGGTCCCAGCACTGACCCCTGAGGAACACCACTTGTCACCGGTCGCCAGGTGGACATTGTGCCATTGATCACCACTCTCTGCATGCGACCATCCAGCCAATTCCTTATCCAGTGAGTGCTCCACCCATCCAGTCTGTGTTTTTCCAGTTTGGTGACCAGGATGTCACCTTAGTATTGGCAGACTAAGACAGAGATCCAGGAAGCAAAAAATACTTGATCAGAATAGTAATTCAAGGAACACTGTTTCTCTTTGTCTCTGGAGTTATTCAAAACCCACCTGGATGTGTTCCTGTATGACCTACTCCAGGTGATCCTGCTCTGGCGGGGGAGGTTGGACTAGATGATCTTTCGAGGTGCCTTCCAACCCCTAACATTCTATAATACTGTGACATTATCGCTACATAAATATAATCTCCACAAGGGGGCCCTCTTATCCTCCCCAAATCTTACAACAGCTTAACTAGCTTCCCAAAAATCTGCTAGGAAGTTTTCATCTTCAGATACCATGGTGTTTTAGAAAAACAGTTGTTCACCTTCTAGAATTTATTTTATGATAGAATTTTGTACAAGGAAACCTGTAATTTGAAAGGGATTTATTTTTTTGTTTAAAGTCCAATTTCCATTATATATAAGTCTGGCACACAGAGGACTTCAATAGAGGTTCTTTTTCCTCCAAGCTTACGTATTTGCAACAACCAGACAAAATGAGACCTTTTACACACAGACAGAGATCAGGTCACACTGCCAGGACAGGCAGCTTCCAAGATCCAGGCTGGCTCTATGTTATATCATGATTCCCACTTGGAGTACTGTGTGCTGTTCTGGAGCCCCCAACACAAGAAGGACATGGAACTGCTGGAGCGGGTCCAGAGGAGAGCCACAAAGATGATCAGAGGGCTGCAGCAGCTCTGCTATGAGGACAGGCTGAGAGAGTTGGGGCTCTTCAGCCTGGAGAGGAGAAGGCTTCGAGGAGACCTTAGAGTGGCTTTCCAGTATCTGAAGGGAGCCTACAGGAAGGCTGGGGAGGGACTATTGACAAGGTCTGGTAATGTCAGGACGAGGGGGAATGGGTTTAAGCTGGAGGAGGGGAGATTCCGACTGGATGTTAGGAGGAAGTTCTTTACAGTGAGGGTGGTAAGACACTGGCACAGGTTGCCCAGGGAGGTTGTGGATGCTTCCTCCCTGGAGGTGTTTAAAGCCAGGCTGGATGAGGCCTTGAGCAATCTGCTCTAGTGGGAAGTGTCTCTGCCTATGGCAGGGGGTTGGAGCTGGATGATCCTTGAGGTCCCTTCCAAACTAAACCACTCTATGATTCTACAGGGTAAGAACAAAGTAAGGCAGTAATGGTGATTTCAGCTCTGTGTGAATGCAAACCCGAGACACAGAAGTTAAGGTAAAAGTGGTGTTAGAGTTATTTGCACTGTCCTCTAACTTCCAGCAGATATGGAAAATAAATCTTTCATGGGATACTTTGATATTTGCCTTAATAGTCTGAATGTTTTGTGGAGACTCATCTTATTAACACAATTGTAGCTCTGTGAATCACAGAATTAACCAGGTTGGAAACGACCTCTAGGATCATCGAGTCCAACCTGTCACCTAACCCTTCTAATTAACTAAACCATGGCACTAAGTGCCTCATCCAGCCTCCTTTTAAACACCTCCAGGGATGGTGACTCCACCACCTCCCCAGGCAGCCCATTCCAATGCCAATCACTCTTTCCATGAAGAATTTCTCTCTAATGTCCAGCCTTAACTTGCCCTAGTGTAGTTTAAGACTGTGTCCTCTTGTCTGTCACTGGGTGCCTGGCTACAACATCCTTTCAGGTAGTTGTAGAGAGCAAGAAGGTCTCCTCTGAGCCTCTTCTTCTCCAGGCTGAACACCCCCAGCTCCCTCAGCCTCTCCTCATAGGGTTTGTGTTCCAGGCCCCTCACCACCTTCATCGCCCTTCTCTGGATACATTCCAGTAGCTCAACATCTCTCTTGATTTGAGGGGCCCAGATCTAGTCTATTATTTACCATGCTTTTGATCTTGGAACACCTGACAAAAATTGGACACATCTTCTGATCTCAAACCTTAATGAAGCAAGTCTGTGTTGCATGTGCTAGTTTCTACACTGCACTGTACCACTATCAGCTGCAGATGCTATTCTCTGAGAAAGAAGACAAGAAGTTGAAATAAGAAGCCTAGGCTTCTAGGCTCCAGTTTTCATGAGGGAATCTTTACCTTTCTGGAAAAAGCAAGTGAGTATGTGAATTCAGCCTTGCTGATACAGCACAACCCCACCAATCTGCTAACCCATTCCTGCAAATCTCTGCACCTTGGCCTGCAGTGCAAACTTTGAGCAAAGTTTTCATGATCACTCAGCATGGCTGCCATGTGATGTGGTCACGTTTACCTGATGTCAGTGACAGCTCAGGCTGCTGCAATACTTGTGCATGCAGGTAAAATGAAATACCCAAGGTGCTGATGGGACTCCATACAGATTACTGCAATGAGTCATAGAATCGGTCAGGGTTGGAACACAAGGATCATCTAGTTCCAATCCCCATACCAAGCCCAGGGACACTCTACCCTAGATCAGGCTGGCCACAGCCTCATCCAGCCTGGCCTTAAACACCTCCAGGAATGGGACCTCAACCACCTCCCTGGGCAACCCATTCCAGGCTCTCACCACTCTTATGCTGAACAACTTCCTCCTCATGTCCAGTCTAAACCTACCTATCTCCAGCTTTGCTCCATTCCCCCTAGTCCTCTCACTCCCTGAGAGCCTAAAAAGTCCCTCCCCAGCTTCTTTGTAGGCCCCTTTCAAATACTGGAATGCCACAATAAGGTCAGCTCACAGCCTCCTCTTCTCCTTTAGCTCTGCAACCCTCCTCCAGAATGCACAAATCCTAATCAATGAAGCATATCTGTAACAGTAGAGGGAAACCACTTTCCAATCCCTTCAGGCTATGAACTGACTACTTGAAGCATGACATTTGATTAGCCTTATTATCTCAACTCATTTATATATAAATGCTGTTAGGGGCCATGAAGCCATCCAGCCCTTATTAAAATCTAGCCACAGAGCCTGAGCTGATGGTTCCTCTTTTCTTCCTTTTTTTCTCCCTTGCAAAATCAAGAAGAATTTCTCATGTTGAATTCCAGGCTACCACTTTCTCATATTGAATTCCAGGCTATCACCACTGCTCTTTTATTATTGCAAAATAACCTTTCTGCTCCTACCTTCGTGCAGCAGCCTGCTGCCATGCACCCTTACATATGCAAATAGGTCAAGCTTTCTAGTCTTCCCCCACAGAGTTATTTGACATTGAGACTAGACATGATCTAGCATCTTTCTGAACTAAAGGCCAGGGGAACAGCGTGCAGGATACACTTTCAAATGTACCTCTCAGGGAAATTAACAAACACCTGTGCAGAGGCTGAACGGGAATTCAAGCAGCAGAAACAAAACCCATCTGAAAACGAGCTTGAAGTCTAGGAAAAGTAGTAAGAACCTTTGTCTTTGCAAGCTGAGGTTTCTTTCTTTCCTTTCAAAGAGCACTTTCCGGGTCACAAAGTTATCTCACTCTAAAGGAGATGGGATGATAACAGTGCTGCAGAAGACATTTCTGCATTAACAAGGAGCAAAGTTGCTGATGTGTATCCTAAGCAACACAAACATTTGAATAAGAAACATTCATCAAGGTTCCTTTGTAGACTCTACAAATAGCTGTCATTTGCAAAGAGAACATTACCGTCGACACAATCCAGCAGTGATGCAAACAGGAAAGCAAAATAAAGGTTGAAATGTCATTTCATTAACATTTTTTTCTACATATTCCCATGTCTTTGTCTAGGTTTTAAATTAAATTTCCCAGAGACTCAAATTTAGTTGATAGAATCAATAAGAATTTATAGGATGCCCTTCCCTCTTCCCCCTTCTTTCCCCAAAGACAAGGAATTAGATGGAGAGGAAAGGTTTGCAGACCCAAAGAAATAATCTCACTGCGATTTGGAAGTCAAAAGAAGAAAAGTTTAACAATAAATACAAGGTATGGAAGTTACAAAAAAATAAAAATAGGGAAGGGAAAACAAGGTACAAAATAGGTAATAGCTGATTTGATGGCAATGGGACTTTGTCCGCCTCATGGCGGTGGTGACGGCCATGTGGAAAGACAAAGAGCAGCAGGAAAACGGGAATGGTGATACAAGCAGGAAGAGCACCAAACAGCCCTTTCCTCCCTGCTTTTATGGACCTTAGACAGGAAGGGGGAGTAGGCTAAACCACAATCACCTGGTAGTGCTCAGACTCACCCCTGGGGAGGGGTCAAGACCACCTGGAGTCAGGTTCAAGATCACTCCCCTCAGGAGGGTTAACCCTGTGCAGTCTTCTGTCTAATGGAGTAGACTCCTCAGTCCGGGTCAACCTTTTTGATACATGCACTGGATAGAATTTTACATAAATTAATACCTGGGAATAAAAACAAGAAATCTTATCCTAACTTTCTGAGCAACTGAAGAGGACATCAAGCTGAGTGGTGCTGCCAATACACCAGAGAGACAGGGTGTCATCCAGAGGGACATGGACAAGCTGGAGAGGTGGGCCCAGGTGAACCTCATGAGATTCAACAAGAGTTAAGTGCAGGGTTCTGCAGCTGGGCCAGAACATTCCTCACCATCAAGACAGACTGGGGGATGAGGTAATAGAAAGCAGTCCTGTGGAGAAGGACAAGGGTGGTGATGGATGTGAAGCTGGACGTGAGCAGACAGTGTGCGCCTGCAGCCCAGAAGGCAAATCACATCCTGGGCTGCATTAAAAGATGTGTGGCCAGCAGATCCAGAGAAGTGATTCTGCCACCTTGCTCTGGTGAAGCCTCATCTGGAGTACTGTGTACAGCTCTGAAACCCTCAATATAGGAAGGACATGGACCTGATGGAGGGAGTCCAAAGGAGGGCCACAAAAATGATCAGGGGGTTGGAGCCCCTCTGCTAGAAGGCCAGGCTGAGCGAGCTGGGGTTGTTCAGCCTGGAGAAGGCTCCAGGGATACCTAATAGCAGTCTTCTGGTACCTGAAGGGGGCCTACAAGAAGGATGCAGAGAGACTATTTACAAAGGCCTGTGGTGATAGGATGAGGGTAAATGGCTACAAACTTGAGAACAGCAGATTTAGATTGGATGTTATGAACAGATTCTTTACTATGAGGTTGGTGGAATACTGGAACAAATTGCCCAGGGAGGTGGCAAGTTGCCAACGCTTGACAAGGCTCTGGACAACCTGACCTGATTGAGGATGTCCCTACTTACTGCAGAGGCAGTTGGATTAGATGAACTTTGGAGGTCTCTTCCAACCCAGACCATTTTATCATTCTATGTGCTACCTGCCTAGCAAAAATAGCCACCAAAAAACAAGGAAAGGATGCAAACTAATCTGTTCCTGCGTTTTGCTTTGAAGATGTTTCTTTTAACTGGGCTTTTTCTAGGGCAATGGTTTATAAGTGCAACTTTTTTCATATACAACAAAACTATGTGTCCCAATAGTCTCACCAAGAGCTGGTTAGCACTTGAACCTTCGCTCTCCATCTTGAGACAGCATCCGCTGATGGCCAGGCTAAAACTACAGCTCTGCCTAGATGGAATGGAAGATTGCATACACACAGACCTTTAGAATCATAGCATCAACAAGGTTGGAAGAGACCTCCAAGACCATCCAGTCCAACCTAGCACCCAGCCCTGTCCAATCAACTAGACCATGGCACTACGTGCCTCAGCCAGGCTTTTCTTCAACACCTCCAGGGACAGTGACTCCACCATCTCCCTGGGCAGCCCATTCCAGTAGCAAATCACTCTCTCTGGCAAGAACTTCCTCCTAACATCCAGCCTAAACCTCCCCCACCACAACTTGAGACTGTCCCCTTGTTCTCTCGCTGGTTGCCTGGCAGAAGAGACCAACCCCCACCTGGCTACAGTCTCCCTTCAGGTAGTTATAGACAGCAATGAGGTCACCCCTGAGCCTCCTCTTCTCCAGGCTAAACACCCCCAGCTCCCTCAGCCTCTCCTCACAGGGCTGTGTTCCAGGCCTCTCACCAGCTTTATCACTCTTCTCTGGACACGTTCCAGCATCTCAACATCTCTCTTGAATTGAAGAGCCCAGAACTGGACATAGTAGTCAAGGTGTGGCCTGACCAGTGTTGAGTACAGGGGCAGAATAACCTCCCTTGTCCTACTGGTCACACTGTTCCTGATCCAGGCCAGGATGCCATTGTTACTTGCGACACTTTAATCTGCTCTATGGCCTCAATAAATACACCAGCATTAAACATTCCCATGCAAACCATAGCTCTGAAAATAACTCGCCTCAGACTTTCAGATGTTGTTCTGCACAGGCAGAATCTATTACCAAAAAATCACACTCAGAAAAGCAGCAGGGATCCTCAGAGATTTTGCAGGGGACTAGCCGAAGGGTCACATTACTATTCCCTAAACATTAATAGATAAAGCTAAGCAGTGCAGCTGGGCCACTGCAGGGAGAGGAGTAAGCTGGCATGGACAACTTTCCTCATTCATAGAATGAACCAGGTTGGAAGAGACCTCCAAGATCATCCAGTCCAACCTATCACCCAGCCCTATCCAATCAACTAGACCATGGCACTAAGTGACTTATCCAGGCTTTTCTTCAACACCTCCAGGGACAGCAACTCCACCATAGTCCCAGCATCCAAGATCACAGCCCGTAGGTGAGGGCTGGTGGCAGTGTCCACCAAGCTGCACAGTGCCCCCAGAGTCCCCTGGAGATACATTGCTCAGAGACCAGAAATCCACTTCCCCAGGTCCAGCATTCCTCCCCAGACCAAAGTCTTCACCGGCAAACACCCCAGTCTGCCTTGCTGTGGAGCTGGTAGGTACAGGCTCTCCTTCTCCTTAACTTCATAAAGACTGTCATAACTCTGCCCTAACTGAATTGCTTGAATTTGTCCCAATATTCTTGAGAGAACAGGAAAAGATATTAACAGCAAATGCTGTGCTGCCAGAAACAAACAAGGCAATGAGAAAATGCACAGGTTTCTTGACTCTGAAACGCAAGTCTCCTATGTGATCCCAAACCACACCTGCATTTCTTGTGACAAGGCTGGTAAGCTGAATACAAACCAGCAGCACACAAACACACACACACACAACCCTGAGACTCAGCCTTGAATTAAAAAAACCCTTAATGCATTATTTTAATGAAAACTCCAAGCCAAATGCCTTGAAGCAAAGGATCTGGGGATAAAATTCTTAAAATTGGTGAGCCTTGAACACAACCCCAAAGCAGGAATTGGGAAGACAATGTTGTGATTCATCAGAGCTCTGAGAACTGCTGTGTTTTCACTTACCGCATGTGCATCTTTCATCCACCTTCTCTCTCATTCTTTGGCACCATTTTTATTTTGTTCATTCTCATCTCTATTTCTTTACTTCTTTTTCCACCCATTATCTGTGTTCTCACAGAGCAGTAGCATAACTTTATGCCTGGAGGAGATGCAGAAGGAACAGAGCCTTTTCATGTTGTATACAGTTAACACTCCAGGAGTGGCCCTGAACTCCACACTTGACCTCAGGTGGTCCTGACCCCTCCCCAGGGGTGGGTCTGGACACCACCAGGTGATGGTTAGCCCACTCCCCCCTTCCTGTCCCATAAAAGCAGGGGGACTTCCTATTCTTTGCTCTCTCTGGATCACTCTTGGGACCATACTGCAGCTTGCTCTCTGCACCCCTGCATTGCTCCACACATGTGGTCACCACCATCACAAACTCAGGTTGTATTTTATACCTTTTGTATTTGTTACTCTTCCTTTCTATACCTCTGTAACCTCTCTACCTCTGATACCCTTTTAAGCTATTGTTAAACTTTTCTTTTTNGTTAGCCCACTCCCCCCTTCCTGTCCCATAAAAGCAGGGGGACTTCCTATTCTTTGCTCTCTCTGGATCACTCTTGGGACCATACTGCAGCTTGCTCTTTGCACCCCTGCATTGCTCCACACATGTGGTCACCACCATCACAAACTCTGGTTGTATTTATACCTTTTGTATTTGTTACTCTTCCTTCTCTATACCTCTGTAACCTCTCTACCTCTGATACCCTTTTAAGCTATTGTTAAACTTTTCTTTTTTAATTTCCAAATTGAGTGAGATTGATTTGTTTGGGTGTTGCTTACCTTTCCTCTCTACTTCTAATTCCTTTCCTTGGGGAAGGAGGTGGGGGAGAGGGAAGGGCACTTTACAAATTGTTGTTGGTTCTATCAAATTTATTAGAGTCTCTGGGAATTTAAATCAGAACTCTGGACACATGTGCAAGGGACTGCTGGACTGACAGGGAAGAAAACTAACTTGATCCTAGCCAGGGTTAAGTCCACTTGCTCCTGCACCGTGTTCCTCTGCACATTGAGCTGGCTGCAGAGAAAAACTGAGTGGGAGTGGGATGGTGCCACTCAAAACCCTTGCCAGCTGCAGTGTTGTGTCTGTCACTTGTTAGGCCTGCAGATGGGTCTGTGCAGTTGACTCACAAATATAGGCTGAGGGTGGGCACGTGGAGGGCGCCTCCTACCCAGAGATGCATTGATTTAGGTACATGACTGCTTTCCCACAGGCTATTTTTACAGTGCTGCCTTCATTTGTGCTTCTCCCTCTGATAGTTTGAGCCTAGCTGGTATATTTTAGTGAGAGGAATTAGATTACAGGCTGTGAAAAGGAAACAGTGGTGATGTCTACTTCACTCATAGGCTTGCTGAGATGTATTAAAAACAAGAACATAAATATAGATAACGGAGTTGCTCTCTGGCTCTGGCTGCCTCCCTTCTCTCTCTAACCTGCTGTGTGACTAATCTTTCTGCTTCCTAACCTCCCATGCCGATTCTCCAAACTCACCTTGAACATAAGGCAAATTCTGGGATAAGGTAGACAGGTGGAAGGGTGGTTGGGAGCCCCTTTTGCAGACTCTGGTTTCTGGTTTTCAGATCACAGCTGGTTCTCAAAAAACAAACCAACCAACAAACCCACCCAAACCAAAACCAACCAAACAACAACTAAAAAAACCACCACCACCAAAACTCTAGTTTCTGGGAAGGGTGCTGTGTTTATGTATTACCTTTTAAGCTTGTATACTTCTGTACATATTGTAAGTACCTGCTTGTATATTGTGCTAAGCTGTAAATATAAAGCTTCATTCTAATTCCCAGCTCAGCTGAGCCTAGTCTGGGTGATTTCTTAAGTGTTGGGGGAGGAAGGTAACACCCAAACCATCACACTCCCTCTGCAAGCTACTGGGGTAGGAACTTCTATTTAAGCAGGATTTTTTAATCCTTGAAACTGGATCTGCTCCATTTTTACATCCCAGATACGTGGATGCTCCAACAGCTCAGTTTAGATTCCTGTGCATTAGGTACATTACTGTCAGTTTAGGCTTTCTTAACAAATCTGAGAGGCAGAAATGATTTTTGAAAGTCCCAGTGTAACTTTCAATGCTGGACATTATAGCAGTTACAACACTAATGCATTGCTATTGGATTTTGTTCTGTTAAGCCCAGTCAAAAAGGCTTTAGAAGGATTAAAAATGTTGTATTAAAAGGGAGTTCAAGAAGCTACTCAACTGGTTTGTGGAAGATAAACCCACCAAGAGCTATTAAACAGAGAGGTATCTCCACTAAGAATTTTCAAGCCTTGAATTTTTTGACCAAGTGAGTATATTGCTAGGTTGGATGAGGCCTTGAGTGACCTGTACTAGTGGGAGGTGTCCCTCCCTATGGTGGAGAGGTTAGAAATAGATGATCTTTGAATCATAGAATCAACCAGGTTGGAAGAGACTTCCAAGATCATCCAGTCCTACCTAGCACCCAGCCCTATCCAGTCAACTAGACCATGGCACTAAGTGCCTCATCCAGGCTTTTCTTGAACACCTTCAGGGATGGTGACTCCACCACCTCCCTGGGCAGCCCTTCCAACCTAAATAATTCTATGATTCTATATTCAGGTTTATCCCATTACATGTTTGCCACCTTCTTGTCCTCCCTGAATGCCTCTGCTGCTGGAGACAAGGTATTAGGCTAGATGGACCTTTGGTCTCACTCATTTTAGCCATCTGTGTGCTACTTTTAATCCATCCACATATTCATACTTCCTTTCCTTAATATTGATGAGAGATGCTGATTAGTTAATTCAAAGGAAACAAAAAAGTAAAACAAACCAGAAAAACCCAAGAAGAACAACAACCAAAACCCAACAACAGCAAAGCAACAAAAAGCCACCCAAAAGGACAAAAGATCTCCACAGTTTTAGTCTTAAATGTAAAGAAGAATTTGGACATCATGCTTGCCATAGAAAATGTTCCCTCAACTTCACAGTATCACAGCATTACCAAGGTTGGAAGAAACCTCATAGATCAAGTCCAACCCATTACCACAGAGCTCAAGGCTAGACCACGGCACCAAGTGCCACATCCAATACTGCCCATTCCAGTGTCCAATGACTCTCTCAGTGAAGAACTTTCTCCTCACCTCAAGCCTAAATTTCCCCTGGCACAGCTTGAGGCTGTGTCCTCTCGTTCTGGTGCTGGCCACCTGAGAGAAGAGAGCAACCTCCTCCTGGCTACAACCACCCCTCAGGTAGTTGTAGACAGCAATAAGGTCTCCCCTGAGCCTCCTCTTCTCTAGGCTAAACAACCCCAGCTCCCTCAGCCTCTCCTCGTAGGGCTTGTGCTCGAGGCCTCTCACCAGCCTCGTCACCCTTCTCTGGACACATTCAAGCATCTCAATGTCCTTCTTAAATTGAGGGGCCCAGAACTGGACACAGTATTCAAGGTGTGGTCTAACCAGTACAGAGTACACTTTTCAGTAAGAAATCTGTTTTCTTTAAAGTGGATCTTGCAAGATGGGTGTTACAAGCAGCAGTTCTTTCTCTCCTGCTCATATAAATGAACATTTGCTATTAATTTACAAAAGGGCTGTCAGAAAATATATTATTACCAGCGGTTGGTAGGAGGCAACATCAAACAGCATGTCAGCTATGAAAGAGAAATGAACCATGGAAAGAGACTGAAAGCAACAACCGACTGCTGAGGACCATCATGCAGGAGAGGAGCATCCCATAGAGCCCCTGATGCAGAAAAAGCAGATGAGGAGGTCTTCAGGTAGGCTGAAAAATGGCTCATCACCTCCTGACAACTCCACTGCCATTCATTACCAGGTCTGCATGGGGTTAGGTGGCCTGGCAACGCAAATATGACTCATGGCAAACACTGGCAACACAAATCAGCTACACGACATGGTGCCTGTGAGGGTTTTAACTGTTCACATGTGCCAGAAGTGAGATGGAAGATGATATCAGATGGGGCACAAAGTGATGCCAAGCAAACCCACGCATTCCAGCACCAAGTCTTGTGGAAAAACCCAGTTTACTGACTCCTGAACACCTTGAATAGGCACAGGGAGTGCCTATTTGCATTGCCAGAGTAGCAATTCATATCATAGTATCATCAGGGTTGGAAGAGACCTCACAGATCATCAAGTCCAACCCTTCACCACAGAGCTCAAGGCTAGACCATGGCACCAAGTATCCTTTGTTCACCCAGCTTTTGTGCAAGTACTGGGAGATCTAAAGCCTAAAGATCAGGGTCTTCTCACTTGCTCCCTGTGATAGGACAAGGAGCAAGAGGTGTAAGTTACAGCACAAGAGGTTCCACCTCAACAAAAGGGGGAACTTCTTTACTGTAAGGGTCACAGAGCACTGGAACAGGCTCCCCAGAGAGGCTGTGGAGTCTCCTTCCCTGGAGACTTTCAAGGCCTGTCTGGATGTGTTCCTCTGTGATCTGTGCTAGATTGTGTGTTCCTGCTCTGGCAGGAGGGTTGGACTCAATGATCTCCTCGGGTCCCTTCCAACCCCTAATATCCTGTGATCTTGTGTAAAGCCAGTTGGACTGCATTGTCAAACTACATTCTTGGTACCTAACCTGTTACAAATCCAAAGCAGCTCCTACAGAGTCATTGGTGCACACACATACAATCATAGAATTAACCAGCTTGGAAGAGACCTCCAAGATCATCCAGTCCAACCTAGCACCCAGCCCTGGCCAATCGACCAGACCATGGCACTAAGTGCCTCATCCAGGCTTTGCTTCAACACGTCCAGGGACCGCGACTCCACCACCTCCCTGGGCAGCCCATTAATTACTGACATCACTGGAATTCAAGGCACTCCTTCTCAATTCCTGCTGGAATCCTGAACTTGAGCAACAGTATTTTAAAATATCAGCATCCTGAAGATTTAGTAATTTATCTGCCTTAGAGTTTCGCTGTCTGTGTTGACCGCCAGCACACATGGCACATGGTTATTGCTATGAAATCACAATCTATTCCATCTCTCACTTTTTGTTTGGAAGTGGCTATCTCTTATTTTTCATTGCATCATTCAGGCAGCACAAATCTTAATAAAGAAGTGACTGACATTCATAAGGCAGCAATGTGTTTTTTGAGCCACCTAGAGGTGTTTAAGGCCAGGCTGGATGACGCCTTGAGCAACCTGCTCTGGTGGGAGGTGTCCCTGCCTATGGCAGGGGGTTGGAGCTGGATGATCCTTGAGGTCCCTTCCAACCTAAACCATTCTATGATTCTATAACTAAGACACAAGTAATGCATAATTAAAAGAAAAATGTTCACACCACGTGGCTTATTTTTGTCCATCTATTTTTCATCAGGAAACAAATTTCTTGAGTACAAGAACTATCTCTAAAGAGTTGATACGGGGAAAAGAAATCTAATCATAGAATCAGTCAGGGTTGGAAGGGACCACAAGGATCATCTAGTTCCAACCCCCCTGCCATGGGCAGGGACACCCTACCCTAGAGCAGGCTGGCCAGAGCCACAGAAAAGAAATCGAAAAGGAATATTTGATACACTCACAGATCACAGTATCACCAAGGTTGGAAGAGACCTCCTAGATCATCAAGTCCAACCTGTTACCACAGAGCTCAAGGCTAGACCATGGCACCAAGTGCCACGTCCAATCTTGCCTTGAACAGCTCCAGGGACGGCGACTCCACCACCTCCCTGGGCAGCCCATTCCAGTAGCCAATGACTCTCTCAGTGAAGAACTTTCTCCTCACCTCGAGCCTAAATCTGCCCTGGTGCAGCCTGAGGCTGTGTCCTCTTGTTCTGGTGCTGGCTGCCAGAGAGAAGAGAGCAACCTCCTCCTGGCTACAACCACCCCTCAGGTAGCTGTAGACAGCAATGAGGTCACCCCTGAGCCTCCTCTTCTCCAGGCTAAACAATCCCAGCTCCCTCAGCCTCTCCTCGTAGGGCTTGTGCTCGAGGCCTCTCACCAGCCTCGTCGCCCTTCTCTGGACACATTCAAGCATCTCATTGTCCTTCTTAAATTGAGGGGCCCAGAACTGGACACAGTATTCAAGGTGTGGTCCAACCAGTGCAGAGTACAGGGGCAGAATGACCTCCCTGCTCCTGCTGGCCACACCATTCCTGATGCAGGCCAGGATGCCATTGGCTCTCTTGGCCACCTGGGCACACTGCTGGCTCATGTTCAGGCGGGTATCGATCAGCACCCCCAGATCCCTTTCCGTTCGGCTGCTCTCCAGCCACTCCGACCCCAGATAATGCAAACCTTCCTTTATTTTTTAATCCAAAGGACATATGGGTGCAGTATGTTGTCAGCCAATCAATGAGCAACATTAACGTTCTTTAAAAAGAAATACATCTGGACTACATAGAAAAAGTGATTTTAAAGTCAGCTTCCTACTTTATACTTGGAGGCAAAAACAACAGCTCGATGAGATGCTGCAAGGGGCCAGCTGGCTATCTCGTTGCCATTTTTACCTTGTGCAAAGTTAAAGAAGGGCCTGTGCACTTTGCTGAATAAAGACAGGCTTTAAGCACCTTGCTGAACCAGGACTTCAGTTATTTGTGGACATTACAAAAGTTATTATCTAACTCATTATGCAGAGAGACAGTTGTGAGCACAGTAAATTAACTGGATGATGAGTGGACTGTACATGCTCTGAATTAAAGTAATCACAGCTTTATTTTCCCTGACAGGGGATTTATTCAGTCAAAGAGCAAATAAATAATGTAAATATGGGTAAGCAAATAATTATTGCAATACTGCCTCAGATCTGGAGATGTTTTGAACTCATTTGTGTTTGAAGCATGACTGCTTGAGATCTTGAGAGTCTGTGAGAATGAGACACCAGTGCTGACGGGACCAGAAAAGAAAAGGCTATGTGGGAGCCTTGCTTCTATCCAAAGACCTGCAAGAGCTCAGATTGAAATGTAGAGGTGAAAGGCTGGGTAAACTCAAGGAGAAACTGTGCTCTTGACTTCTCAAGCAACACCACCATGCAAGGGTAAGCCAGGAGAGGGGAAAGTAGCATGCTTCAAAGTAGAACCCTTCAGTTATTTTTTCAGATAAAATGCATGTTTCCTATCTTTAAAATATGAAATATACCCCAAATACAATCATGTGATTCTGTGGAATATAAGAGCAATGATTATGAACAAGACCTTGTAGTTGTCTTCCAGTATCTGAGGGGGCCTACAGGAGGGCTGAGGAGGGACTATTAGCAAGGTCTTATAATGACAGGACAAGGAGTAATGGGTTTAAACTGGCAGAGGGGAGATTTAAACAAGTTGTTAATAAGAAGTTCTTTACAGTGAGGGTGGTGAGACACTGGCACAGGTTACCCAGGGAGGTTGTGGATGCTCCCTCCCTGGAGGTGTTCAAGGCCAGGCTGGATGAGGCCTTGAGCAACCTGTTCTAGTGAGAAGTGTCCCTGCCTATGGCAGGGGGTTGGAAACACCTAACAGAATCATAGAATCAACCAAGATGGAAGAGAACTCCAAGATCATCCAGTCCAACCTATCACCCAGCCCTGTCCAATCAACTAGACCATAGCACTAAGTGTCTAATCCAGGCTTTTCTTCAACACCTCCAGGCATGGTGACTCCACCACCTCCCTGGGCAGCCCATTCCAATGCCAATCACTCTCTCTGGCAAGAACTTCCTCCTAACATCCAGCCCAGACCTCTGCCAGCACAATTTGATCTTTGAGGTCCCTCCCAACCTAAACCATTCTATGATTCCATGATTATATCTGATAGTTGATTTCTGCTTTTACAATGACTGGAGATAACAGTCAGAGCTTTGGAGATTCTTTGGAGATAGTAGTTCTGTAAAATCTTTTCTTTCTCACATTTCACGTGGTCTTTGAAGCCTGTAGGATACTACTGAACTCTTGAATCTCTCTTTTTTTTTCCCCTTGGAATTGAAGTAGAAGCCCATTGCTGCAATCTATAGACTCTGATGGTCAAATTTACTCTCACTCTTCCCATTTGTGATCTCAGAACTGCCATGTGTGTGTGTTGTGTTGGAAAGTACTGAAATAATTGGTCTCTGTAAATTAGTTTTGGCTTAAATGTCCTCACTCTGAAGCCTTGGGATTGCACTCTGCCAGTTCCCCATAGAGCAGCACAGATTTCCATGGTTTGAGAACAGCTGTACCTGGTCTTCCTCAGCCTTTTGACGTTTTATTTTAATTTAATTATGTGGATAAAAACCTTCCCCTGGAGGGTTTGGCACTGGGAAGGGGAACATCTACCCAAGTGAGAAAATACATAACTTACAGGTGTTTTAAGCACAGATTTTCTTCTGAGATACCTCTTAAATGTTAGCCTCTCCCATCTAGCTTTTAGGATGAAAAAGTTTAGTCTAAGCACATTCAAAGTGTTTTCAGTTTAACATACTGCCTTTTAACTTCTGATATGTGCCTCCTCTCACAAGGCTTTTAGAGTAAGACCTTATGTCACCTGCTGTCACCTAATGTTAAATACCTAGTCTCAGTTAGACATTTTGGTTCCATCTGCAGCCAGCAGAAGAAGGTGCTTACCTCCACAGATGATTTATCCCCTCCTAAGTGCTGTCTGCAAGACATAGAATGAGTTTTGCTGTGAAGGTGTGCTCGAGCTGATCTCTATACTGTTATATTCACTTTTGCTGTGCAACAGCCACCATCAGCCCATTCTTGATGTCAATGAGGTTAGACCAAATAAAACTCAATCACACTCAGTACTTAATTATTAGAAAATGCTCCTTTCTTTTTAGCAACTGGTGAGCAACTTAGTAATCAGTGATGATCTTTGTTGACCAGCTGTCAGAGACATTTCCCCCCAGTTATGCGCATTACCTTACTGGAAAAAAAAATCACTCCTTGCACAAAACACTGACTTTTAAAAGACTGTTATCCTCTTTGGCATTTAAAAAGTTGCTGCTCATCCCCTTTCACTGTTGTGCTGAGTTCTCCAGCTTTCTAAGTGTGGCTGCTCAGTCATCCATTGAGTCATTGGTTTACTGCCATATCATTCAAAATAAATGATGGCCCAATTAATTTCTTAAACTTCTCTCGTGTCAGAGCTTTTGCCAAAGACCTGTTCATTGCTGTCACTTGGCAGAGGAAATTAGGATGTTGTTTGGTGCATGCATGGTAAGTGTGGGGTTATTCTGTCCCTCCTGCTTCTGATAAGAACCAAAAACATTGAGGGATTTCAGTGAGCGATGCTGTGGTTGGTTGCCTGAGCAAAGAGCTTGGTAAGTGACATGAATTTTGCCCGTAAATTGTACACTCAGACACCAACAGTTTTAGAAACAAGGGGTAAAAATTAAGCTTCTGAACCTGCATCTAGATTCAAGTGCAAGAAGATTTCAATCAGCACAGTTCAGGTATTACAGGAGTGCAATCAATGTGCACAAAAGAACCAAAAACATTGAGGGATTTCAGCGAGGGATGCTGTGGTTGGTTGCCTGAGCAAAGAGCTTGGTAAGTGACATGAATTTTGCCCGTAAATTGTACACTCAGACACCAACAGTTTTAGAAACAAGGGGTAAAAATTAAGCTTCTGAACCTGCATCTAGATTCAAGTGCAAGAAGATTTCAATCAGCACAGTTCAGGTATTACAGGAGTGTAATCAATGTCCACAAACTGCTGCAAAATTCACTATTGTCTCATAAATCTATGAAAAAAAATGCTAACATTTCCCAGCTGCTGCCATAGTCCTACAGGCTGGTAGTTAAGTGATGGGGAATTAAAAGAAGTTAATGTCAAGCCTAGAAATACTGCAAGGAGGAACTTATAATGGGTGCTACTTTGATCAATGTTATTGGAAGAAATGTTATCTAGTGTAATATACTATGATTACGTTAAAAGAAAATATATCAAGTGCACTAATTAATTGTAACAGTGACATTCAGTTGGAAGGTGTCATAGAATCAACCAGGTTGGAAGAGATCTCCAAGATCATCCAGTCCAACCTAGCACCCAGCCCGAGCCAATCAACTAGACCATGGCACTAAGTGCCTCATGCAGGCTTTTCTTCAACACCTCCAGGGATGTTGACTCCACCACCTCCCTGGGCAGCCCATTCCAATGGCTATTAAGAATATCCAGACCTAAGCACAGGGCACAAACACTGGCAGTGGCAGAGGGAAAAACAATGTTGGAAAGTGCAATACGTCTCCTCCATTTTTAACTTCCAGGAACATGTGTTGTTTCTTTTCTGAATGCTAGCAGCTGTCAGCGCCCTGCAGACTGGTTTCTCAGGGGAGGAAAAATCAGAGTAGATCTACTCTAAAGGCAAATTGAGTAATTTACATTTAGACTCTCATCCTGGAGCAGAGATTGTCATAAATAACATGCAGGCGATCCTTCTTTCAAAGACACTCAAGCCAAACCCCAATGCCCTGTTCCCAGGGAGCAACTTTAATCAAAGATATCGGTCGAAAGCAAACTCTCTGGCCTCTCACACAGCGATGCCCTCATCAGAAAGGTGTATTAAAATGTCAGCAGGAAAGAGATGCCAATCTCGAAGTTTCCTAGCGCACAATGACATTTGGAAAGCAGTGCCACCTGGTGACACCTGCCAAACAACACTCGGCTGCTCAGCAGAGCGTACACTGCCTCAGTAATACCTCAGAGTTGGATACAGAACTGAATGAAACCACACACACCAAAAAAAGAGAAAAAAGATAAAAAAGTGGATTTCCCACACACACACACTATTTGCTTTTATTATTCCTTGCCAAATCTGCACATGCAAAATTATTTGTTCCTGTGTTTTTGTTTGTTGGTTTTTTTTAATCCCTGACTACTGATGAGAGCAAGTGATGAGTTTAACCACTGGCATCAGTTCCTGGCTGCTGGCATCATAATTTATCTCAGCAGAATGCAACCCTCCCCTATGATGAGCTTGCTGTGATACCAGGCAGCATGAATCCTTTTGCTAGCAGTGAGGCTGACCCACAACCAACAGCACCAAGCTAGTACAAAGCAGGTTTCAAAGCACAGTTAATCTGATGCAGGAGTGATCACACAACTTTCCAATGCTGCAAGCACCCAAACACTGCCTGAAGCAGCTTTGTGATGCTGGCCACTGCAACGGTGAGCCTTCTGCACCAGGAACAGACCCTAGACAAATCTCTACACTGGGGAAGAGCAGGTCAGCACTCTTCTGGTTCAGATGCTACTCTGTCTGAGGAAATCTCACCCTCATTCATTAACATTCATCACTCTTCCTAAAACAGCTTTCTTTTTTCCACATTCACTTCCACATCAAACTATAAACTGTAAGTATAAGGAAGCCAAGAACCTGCAGGCTGAGAGGCAAACCAAAGCAATACCTTCCCCATAAACATTTCAAACATGGCAAGGCTGTTATGGAAAGCAAAAAGCTACTGCTTTAAACTGCCATATCCTTCAGCTGCTGTAGAAGTGGTCTTTTATCCATCCTCTGGATCTATTTTTACCTGCCTACTCACAAGTATCAACATTCAGCCAGCAGAGAGAAATCTGTTGCTGCTGAAGTTCTGTGCAACTGGGATTCCCCTTAGGCCCCATGAAGGCCACCCTCTCTGTCCCCTGGATGATTGACATTAATTACTTCAATCACAGCATGGACACTAGCTCTGATGAAAGGGAAAGGGATTAAAGCAGGAGTACATAGAGGAAACTGTCTTTGAGGGGATGCAACATCTCCAGACTGAACAGCAGCTTCTGCTGGGGCACTGTATGCTGCTAAAATTGATAACCATGCTAGACCTATCTGGACATCCATATGCATCCTGCCATCACGGCATTTCAAGCCCAAGGAATGGATGTGTTATCTTATCCAAGCAGGAGGACATTATCATCCTTGACTTTTGATAGAGAGAGATTGAGCAATCTTAAAATCACACAAAGTGCCTGAGGGAGAGAGAAAAAACTGCATCCAGCTTCCCTATGTCCCTGGTCACTCCTGATCCATCAATGCATCTTTCTAATGCCAAAGCATCAACTACTCACAGACAAAAAAGCCACTTTAACTTCATAATATCCAGACTAAAGAGGAGACAGTAGATGACAAGGGAGGTTATTCTGCCCCTATACTCAACACTGGTCAGGCCACACCTCGAGTACTGTGTCCAGTTCTGGGCTCCTCAACTCAGGAGAGATGTTGAGATACTGGAACATGTCCAGAGAAGGGCGACAAAGTTGGTGAGGGGCCTGGAACACAAACCCTATGAAGAGAGGCTGAGGGAGCTGGGGTTGTTTAGCCTGGAGAAGAGGAGACTCAGGGGTGACCTCATTGCTGTCTGTAAGGGAGGCTGTAGCCAGGTTGGAAGAGACCTCCAAGATCATCCAGTCCAACCTAGCACCCAGCCCTATCCAGTCAACCAGACCATGGCACTAAGTGCCTCATCCAGTCTTTTCCTGAACACCCCCAGGGATGGTGACTCCACCNTCAAGGTGTGGCCTGAGCAGTGTTGAGTACAGGGGCAGAGTAACCTCCCTTGTCCAACTGGCCACACAGTTCCTGATCCAGGCCAGGATGCCATTGGCATTTTCTTTGAACTCTTTTCTGAATTACCTTCTTGCAAACCATCAGATATGCAGTAACAGTGAAATTATTTGAAAATTTAAAGAGAAAAATCGAACACATTAACTTTTAATAATATTTTATGAGGCTTGTAATTCTTTGGGATGTAATAACCTCTTATCCTGATGCAATTAGTCACTTGGATCCATCATGTTGGCCCCCTGGTACTCGAGACAATCTAAATTTTGAGTAATACTGGAAAGAGTAATAGAGATCCAAAATTAACGAAGCCCTTTGTGCTTGTAACGTTACCCATAATGAATGCTTTTAAAAATATATACAGATTAAAAATTACAACAAGTGAGCAAGTTATGAAGAGTCAGAAGAGGACATAATTTGCCCAAGACAACACTGTGGTGGGACCCTGGTACAAGGATTTAGTGGTTATCTGGAATAATCACCGTTCTAATGATGGCTGCCTGACACAACACTAGACAGTCAAACTCCCTACTGTCAAAGCCAGCAGCAAGAAGCAGGAGGACAGCAAATCCCTATTCAACTTGACAGAGTACAGGGAAATCTCATGTTCATATTAGGAGCCCATAGCTCACCAAACTCACCATCACAGGCTGTGGGAGAAGATAAGTCTTGAGTGTGTCCAGAGAAGGGCGACGAGGCTGGTGAGAGGCCTCGAGCACAGCCCTACGAGGAGAGGCTGAGGGAGCTGGGATTGTTTAGCCTGGAGAAGAGGAGGCTCAGGGGAGACCTTATTGCTGTCTACAACTACCTGAAGGGTGGTTGTAGCCAGGAGGAGGTTGCTGTCTTCTCTCAGGNCTTCCAACCTTGGTGATACTGATACTGAAGTCTGTATCTCACAGAAGACTGCCAGGCTTCTCCTGCATTCTTCTCATCGACACTGTTCGCAGTCATCTTTATCGATTCAATACCTTGGCTAATTTGACCCCAGAATAACATATGTCTACACAAATCTATCCTCTGTGGCAAAATAGCTAAGGCTCGAGTGTTTCCAATGTTACCCTATTAATGGAAGACAGGATTGTGAGAGCAGACGTCCCATAGAAAATTACCACACTCTCCAATCGCTTGTGTTAGTCCTGCTTGTCACTAAGTGGTGATTAACACCCTGCTGGCTGCAGCTGTACTTCTCAATATAGCTTCTCTGAGTAGGAGGATGCACAGAGAGTACCTCATTACTATGTCTTTAAAGCTGTAAAGCAAGGAACAATGTAAAATAAACCCTTTAAACTAAAGGTCATAGACCAGAATATGTCAGCACAAACAGCTGCTCACATTTTTTTCCTGATAAAATCACAAAGATAAGTGATTTAGCTGCTTTTATTTCATTCCCTTTGATTGCAGGTATGCAGAGGCCACACAACTGGATGCTAATAATTCTCATCCATAGCAGTATGTTTTCATGTAATGCCAGCTTCGGACCTCAGCTAACAGGCTGCTTCACTGGCTCAGCTATTTCCCCTCCTTGCCCCTAGCTTTTTGTTCACCACACTCAGGGAGAACCAACCAATCATCTCATTCCTTCCATGCTTCTGACACTGAAAAGTTTGCTCCAATTCAAGCCCTTTTTTGTGTGCACATTCAATCCATACACTGACAGGTGAAACCTGTCTGTATTGCTAAGCTATAAAACCCAATAACCACAGAATTATAGGACAGGAAATTACTGCCTGACAAGGCAAAGATGTTCACATGGTCACCACTTCAACAGATTCTGGTCTCCCTGTGGATAATGCTTCTCACCATGGAGGAAGCTGGTGGCTACCCTCAATTTCTACCTTTTCTCACCACGGAGGAAGCTGGTGGCTACTCTCAATTTCTACCTCTTCTCACCATAGAGGAAGCTGGTGGCTACCCTCAATTTCTACCTCTTCTCACCATGGAGGAAGCTGGTGCCTACCCTCAATTTCTACCTCTTGTCACCATGGAGGAAGCTGGTGGCTACCCTCAATTTCTACCTCTTGTGGTCTCTCACACAAGGTCAGACGCTGTGTGGTTTTATAGACAAGGACTGACAACAACGCTGCACATGAAACCTAGCAGCACTCTGGTGTGGTCCTATCAGCTCCCTATCTAGCTGCAGGCAAACCATTTGCCTCTTGCCAGATACATGTATCTGTGCTAGTTTGAGCCTAGCTGGGATATTTTAATGAGAAGAATTAGATTATAGGCTGTGAAAAGGAAACATTGGTGATGTCTGCTTCACTCATAGGCTTGCTGAGATATATAAAAACAAGAACACAAATATAGATAACAGAGTTGCTCTTTGGCTTTGGATGTCTCCCTTCTCTCTCTCTAACTTGCTGTCTGTGTGACTAATCCTTCTGCCTCCTAACCCCCCTGGCTGATTCTCCAAACTCACCTTGAACGTAAGGCAAAGTCTGGGATAAGGTAGAGGGGTGGAAAGGAGGTGGAAGGGTGGTTGGGAGCTGCTCCCAGGGACTCTGGTTTCTGGGAGGGCTGTTGTGTTTCTGTATTACCTTTTTGACTTGTATCTAGCTGTATCTATTGTAAATACCTGCTTGTATATTGTGCTAAGCTGTAAATATAAAGATTCATTCTAATTTCCATCCAAGCTAAGTCTAGTTAGGGTGATTTCTTAAGTGTGTGTGGGCAGGTAACACCCAAACCATCACACTACCCTACACCCCTGGGCACTACTGGGTGCTGCAGAAATCCAGCCTCAGCATGAGGGGTGACATAGTGTGATGGTTTGGGTGTGTGTCTCCCCCCCCCACACACTTTAGAAATCACCCAGACTAGACTCAGTCAGCTCTGGAAATTTGAATGAAGCTTTATATTTACAGCTGGCACAGTTTACAAGCAGATATTTACAGTATATACAGTTATAGACAGAAATAGACAAGGTAAAAGGTAATACAGAAACACAACTCCCCTCCCAGAAACCTGAGTCCCCAGGAGGGGCTCTCAACCACCCCTCACCTTCCCCCTACCCCTCTCAACCTTACCTCAGTCCCAAGGAAGAATGGAGGTTCGGCCAAGAGGATTAAGAAGCAAAGGTGAAATCAGCCAAAGCAAATGGAGGGTAAGGTTAGAAAGCAAGATGGAGTTCAGCCAGTAGCCACAGCTCTCCCCGGCAGGCAAAGCAGAAGAGAACAGCCCAGAACAAAGTGCCCAAGCAAAGTGACCTTATCTTTATTTTGCTTTTCCTTTATACACATCTCAGCAAGACTGTGAGTGAAGTAGGCCTCACCATTGTTTTCATTTCTCAGCCTATGATCTAATCCTTCTCACCAAAACATCCCAGCTAGGCTCAAACTAGCACACATAGCCAATAAGAGAGCAGGCACTTGCTTCTTTTCCAAAGCACTCAGCACCCTCTGGGAAATCTAGTCCTGCAGAGGAGCAGTGAAGGTATCTAAAAACACACCCAGAAATGAGCAAGGCACAGTCTTCTTGTCCTAGCTCCTGCTGCAGACACACCGGAATAGATGCAACTTCCACCACTCCATGTGCCACAGAGGTGACAGACAGTCTTGGGAAGACACTGACAAATAAAAGTGAAAAAGAAAACCTGTCTGTTGTTGATGAAAGAAGTAGACTGATATAGAAGTACTTGGACAGGAAACATTTTTACTCAACTGAGCCACTGCAAGCAAAGCAAAGTGATCACATCTCCTGCTGCTACGGGAGCTGAGCACAGCATCCCTTCAGATCACAAACGGCTGGTAAGACAGACGTGCAGACTGAGCTGCTGCCAAAAGGCATCACCTCTTGCTGCACAGAATTGCCCTTCCAGGTGCAGAAATCAGCTCTGTCCAGTCTGGCCGAGCAGCCTGCTGAGAACTCTGTCAGAAGGAGAATCAGGAAAACATCCACGTTTTGGTGACTGAAAGAAACAGCACAAAGGAAACAGAGCAACAGCTCTGAGAGTTCTGTAGATCTGTGAGGTGATGTTTTAAGTCCTGGTTGGAGCATTGCAGCATTTAGAGGGCAGACTTCCTGCAGTTCCTTGCTCATCTAGCTGCTCAAGCAAACACATGTGAATAGTGTTAGTCCTAGTAAGTTCTGTGACCAGCCAGTACCTACCTTCTACCATATATCACTTTGTAGCATTATAATTACCTCAAAAATTAACATGCTGCTGTAAAACTGACCAAACACTGCTGAACATAGAACTTGTGTCTTCTGTTTCTGAAACGGCTTGTTCCAAAAGCAGCTGCAGGGGGTCCTGCTTGGGGCTAGGGATTATTCTTTGTCAGCTCTCAGGCTGAAAACTTTCACTGCAATGAAAGCTCTTCTCTCCACAGCAAAGGAAAATAAAGGAAAACACAGTCTGAAAGATTGGCTTCTGTGGTCTCCCAAAGTGGACTTTGTTGGTGCTGCATGAAGAACAGCCAACAAAAGCCAAATTAGAGTAAAACTGAAGTATAGACTAAAAGAAAATAGGCATTGCTCTCAAGAATTCAAAACTTTGTGGAGGTCTGAGGCCACACAGAAGGCACTGCTCCTTAATTTATTTACTGGCCCTGGGACCCTCAAGAAACTGCAGAAGCGAAGCATATGGAATATCACAGGAGAGTGACAGGCAGCCCTCCCTGCATATGCTACCTCTAGGCCATGTCAGCATGAGTCTTCTGTAGGTAAAAAGCTCTGCTTTTCCCTCATGTGAAACTGGGCAGCCTGGAGAAGACACAAGTTGAAAATATTCAGGAATCACAGACTCATAGAACCGACCAGGTTGGAAGAGACCTCCAATATCATCCAGTCCAACCTAGCACCCAGCCCTGGCCAATCTACCAGACCATGGCACTAAGTGCCTCAGCCAGGCTTTGCTTCAACACCTCCAGGGACGGCGACTCCACCACCTCCCTGGGCAGCCCATTCCAATGCCAATCACTCTCTCTGGGAAGAACTTCCTCCTAACATCCAGCCTAGACCTCCTCCGGCACAATTTGAGACTGTGTCCCCTTGTTCTGTCGCTGGTTGCCTGGCAGAAGAGACCAACCCCCACCTGGCTACATGCTCCACTTAGGCATGTATTCTGCCCTAGCAAGCCATTTGGTGTGTAGTGTGATGCAGCTTTTTGAGCTGATACTTCAGATTTGCATATCCTTGTAATGCACATGGGATTATGCCTGGATACCTGACAAGTCATCTTGCACACCATAATCACATCTGCCTATTGCAATAATTAAACTCCCACCTAACGGGGGGAAGCTTACGAATGCAGAGGACAAACCTGAAGTAAAAGCCAAATCAGGAGTACTGAACATTTTATTTATCTACTTACTTCTTAATTCTTCCCATGGCAGGGGGTTGGAACTAGATGATCCTTGTGGTCCCTTCCAACCCTGACTGATTCTATGATTCTATGATTTTTGTCAGAGATAAGAACAGTCATGAAGCACACATGATAAACTGTAAAAATACAGCACATCTTTTCCTCAACCTGTCATCTACAAGGCAACAAAGCTGGTGAGAGACCTGGAACACAGCCCTGTGAGGAGAGGCTGAGGGATCTGGGGGTGTGCAGCCTGCAGAAGAGGAGGCTCAGGGATGACCTCATTGCTGTCTACAACTGCCTGAAGGAAGGCTGTAGCCAGGTGGGGGTTGGTCTCTTCTGCCAGGCAATCAGCAACAGAACAAGGGGACACAGTCTCAAGTTGTGCTGGGGGAGGTCTAGGCTGGATGTCAGGAAGAAGTTCTTGCCAGAGAGAGTGATTGGCATCGGAATGGGCTGCCCAGGGAGGTGGTGGAGTCACCATCCCTGGAGGTGTTGAAGAAAAGCCTGGCTGAGACACTTAGTGCCATGGTCTGGTTGATTGGCTAGGACTGGGTGCTAGGTTGGACTGGATGATCTTGGAGGTCTCTTCCATTCTGGTTTATTCTATGATTCTACAGAGAAGAACAGAAAAAGGATCATTAGAAGAACTCATTGAATTTAAAGAATTGTAAGTAATAGACTACCTTTGCTTTTAACTACTTAGCTGGGACTCAGTCTGGCTGTGTCAGAAGGCTTTAGATTAGGTTGATAAAGCAAGTATGTCAAACTTGCTCACCTGGAGAGACGCAGTACAACTAAGATTAATAAGCATGCCACCACGAAAATCTTATGTACCTGCCTGCAAATTTGAAGCTTGAATTGTTGAGGTGTTCTTGAGAAAAATCCTTATAGAACAGAAAGTAACACAACAGCATCAGAAGAGTAAGTTCAGATGAGAGAGTCCTGATGGCAGCAGTCCTTATTTACACTTAGGAAGTATTGTAGAGGAACATCCCCTGTTTCCCAACGTTGTTTTAAATCTGGAGATATGAAGTGGGCCTCTGGGCTGTTCCCAGGCAACTGAGTTTGCCTTCACTGATAAGCTTTGTCCCTTCAAATGCAAAAATCTGAAAGCAAATTTGAAACACATGTATTTTTGCACGTGTTTTGGCCAAAACAGTGAATGGGAAAAGCCCTTGGGCAGCAGCAAACACCTTCCTTCCAGAAAACCTGCAGAACAGGATGAGAAGTCACCCTGCACTATCACCAATGACCAAGGCCATAGCAAGTCCCAAAGAGAACTCATTTCCAGCTAAACAAAGTGGAGAAACATCAGAGCAGCAGTCACCGCTGAAGGCAACCCCCTTCAAAGTCTCCCTGGCTGTTTTGCAATTGCCACATCAGAAACAGGCTCATCCCTAAGCCATGGTCTGTGCCAGGGAGGCATGTCAGTCTCTCCTCTGTCAAGCTGAAATTGTGATGGCCAAGAGCAGTGAAGACAGCCATGCTCCTCTGCTCTACATGTCCTTACTGAAGTCAGTGTCAGGTCAGGCTGGCAAGTATCAGAACAACGTGCTGAAAAGAAGGATCCCTGTATCTCAAATGTATTAGGGCTGGTTGGAAGTACATGCTGAGGGCCTTCATCAGTCAAACTCAGTCCCTTCTACCATGGCTGTCCTCACTAGGTTCAACTGCCAAAAAAAGACTTTTAAAAAAGCAGAGGCTGATGCTGACACTGAATTTGAGCCTCAACCACTCAGCATTAGGGTAACCCTATAGAGTAACCAGAACCAGTTTGGAACTAGCCCTGCGGAAGCGCCACTCCAACCCAAGCAATGCTGGCACAGACTGCATGGAGATCCTATCACACATCTTCATCTTATATTAAGTATATTAAGTGCAACACCTTTGATCCCATGGAGAATGATTATGCCTTATTGCATTGAAGCCACAGTATGACATGAGCCACCAGGTCATTACGGTGATAACTTCTCATCTCAAGTTAAGTTGTCACACTTAAACCATGGCATAATTGCTCCTTTGCTCAACAATGAAAAAAAAGATGCTTAATTAACCACATTTAAAAAAATATTTTAACTGCTCTAGTGGGAGGTGTCCCTGCCTATGGCAGGGGGTTGGAGCTGGATGATCCTTGAGGTCCCTTCCAACCTAAACCATTCTATGATTCTATGATTCAATTAACTGAGTAAATTTAATGGTTTGGGGTTTATTTTTGATTAAATATTAGGATTTTTTTCTTATGACCTACACTTAGATTTTTAAATCTAAAATATAAAAGGGAAAGGAGTACAATGTTTTGAGGGATTTTGTAATTTAACTTACACCTCAAAATAATTAATGGTAATGCAGTATGAATATGAGTATGAATATAGGCTGTCAAAACCAGTTTAATATGTTTAAAGTCATCTCAATACTTTAATTATCATTAACTGTAACTCAATAGAGTGGATAAGGCATTTAATGCCATGGTCTAGTTGATTGGACAAGGCTGGGTGATAGGTTGGACTGGATGATCACAGAATCAACCAGGTTGGAAGAGACCTCCAAGATCATCCACGCCAACCTAGCACCCAGCCCTAGCCAGTCATCTACACCACGGCACTAAATGCCTCATCCAGTCTTTTCTTGAACAGCTTAGGCTTGAGGTGAGGAGAAAGTTCTTCACTGAGAGAGTCATTGGCTACTGGAATGGGCTGCCCAGGGAGGTGGTGGAGTGCCATCCCTGGACCTGTTTAAGGCAGGATTGGACGTGGCACTTGGTGCCATGTCTAGCCTTGAGCTCTGTGGTAATGGCTTGGACTTGATGATCTGTGAGGTCTCTTCCAACCTTGGTGATACTGTGATACCTTCAGGGATGGTGACTCCACCACCTCCCTGGGCAGCCCATTCCAATGGCAATCACTCTCTCTGGGAAGAACTTCCTCTTAACATCCAGCCTATGCTTCCCCTGGCACAACTTGAGACTGTGTAGGTCTCTTCCAATCTGCATGATCCTATGATTCTATGACAATTACCTTTCACGGGTAAGGAAAGTTTTATTTAAATATTCATACTAGATTCACCCCCTCACAAAAGAGATGTCTCAAAGTTACATTAATGCAAAGTACGTACAAATAAATGCATCTGTGTAAGTCACGGTGGCTTGTGGATGCATTAGAATGAAGACTACAGGAATTATGAACAAAATCTGAGATTTTGCCCAAAAAGATGTGCCTCCAGAATCCATTCATAGCTAATAGTCTACATATACACAGCACTCAGCTAAAAGATTTTCAGAAACAGCCTCAATTCTATGTCATGGCAGGAAACAATAGAAAACATATTGGCTATCGGACTGCCAGCACGGGTTATTACTGTCTATGAAGAAGCATTACACCGCAGCATGTGAGTTACCCTGCTGCCTCAAGAAGAAGAAGTGTGTATCATCATACTATTTTAATTCTGCAGTATGGATTCTTTGTGAAATCACAACAACCCCAAGCAGTGCTACAGGCTGGGGACAGAGTGGCTGGAGAGCAGCCAGGCAGAAAGGGACCTGGGGGTACTGGTAGATAGTAGCTGAAGATGAGCCAGCAGTGTGCCCAGGTGGCCAAGAGAGCCAATGGCATCCTGGCCTGTATCAGGAACAGTGTGGCCAGTAGGACAAGAGAGGTCGTTCTTCCCTTGTACTCAACACTGGTCAGGCCACACCTTGAGTACTGTGTCCAGTTCTGGGCTCCTCAATGCAAGAGAGATGTTGAGATACTGGAATGTGTCCAGAGAAGGGCAACAAAGCTGGTGAGAGGCCTGGAACACAGCCCTGTGAGGAGAGGCTGAGGGAGCTGGGGGTGTTTAGCCTAGAGAAGAGGAGGCTCAGGGCAGTCCTCACTGCTGTCTGTAATTACCTGAAGGAAAGTTGTAACCAGGTGGGATTTGGTGAATGTAAGCCAAATGAAGTCAAAGAAAGAACCATGAGAGGTTCAAAGCTCCTTAGCCAGTTTATTGCTTCTCTTTAAGATGGGGCTTTTCCTTCCTATTTAAAGAACTATTACAACAAGTAGAGAGCTACTGCAAATCCATGCTTTGGACCTAAGTATTTAAAAACCAGCAACCACCACCCCTGGAGGTGTTGAAGAAAAGCCTGGATTAGGCACTTAGTGCCATGGTCTAGTTGATTGGCTAGGGCTGGGTGATAGCTTAGACTGGATGATCTTGGAGACCTCTTCCAACCTGGTTGATTCTATGACTATTTGTTTATCCATGCCATAGAAACGCAAAACCTCCCCTGCTAAAAGGAAAGCACTGTTCAGACATAATCATGGCTTGCAAAGTTTAAAATATTCTTTAGTCTGATTTTATTTAAATGCATTAACATTTTAAATGGATACTTGCAATATGTTTGACATATTTTGTGTAGTACTGGATGCCATTCTTGCTCAGGATTGCCTTCAAGAGCAGACCTGCTACCTTTTCATCATGAAAAGAGGGGGTCAGCATGATGTAGAGAATCAGGCCTGATAAATCCAGGTGATTGAGACAGCTGTAATCCTAAAGCTTGTTTCACAGTATGTCCTGGCTATGTGAGAACCAGTATAAACAGAAAGCATCATTTCCAAGCAATTTAATTATGTAAAAGGGGCAAGCTGCTTTCCTACTACTTTCTGACTAAATTCCAGCAGTTTTACTCAGTCACCACAGCAGACTAATCAGTCCTGCAAGAGACGTAAGAAAACAAAGGAAGATGTGTAAAAGCAAAGTTCAGCAGAAGCCTGCTGCTGGGCCAGTGCAGCAAGCAGGCTTTTGGAGAAGAACCTGAAGGGAGAGGGAAGCGTTCAGTAGCAGCTTGGTGCCATGTAATTTATCACTGCACAGCCATGGGCTATGACGTATGGTGCTCTCAGTGAAGCACCTGAAGGCAGCTTGGTAAGGCTCTATGAAGATGAATGATGCACCAAAGAATACCATTAAAAGACACATTCATCTTCCCCTAATCAATATACAGCCTTAAAATGATCTCCATGACACACTATTCTTACAAGTGTTGCTGCTGGGCTTCTTCAGCTCACTTGTCATCCTCTGGCTCAAGCCTTATTACTGGCAACTGCTTCACAACTCTCCTTAGTAGAGGAATTTGGCTTCCCCTGAAACTTAATAGACAGAACAAGGAAATATAAAAGTGGCATCAAGTTCAATGAAGATACTGAAGCGTGTCCAATCTCTTCAGTAACCTCTGATACAAACAGTGCACATGGCAAGTGGAGGTTTCTGCGTCTTTTATGAGACCAAAACAGTCTACTCTTACATCCTGTTCATAGATTTTAGCAAGCCATTGACAAGGAGATACAGAACTAACGAAAGCATCTTCAGATCTGAACAAAAAGCAATTAACCTGGTTAATTCTGTGATTCTGTAAAGAGAAAGAAGCAGTAGACCAAAATTGTAAAGCTCAATTTATCTTTTTGCATGGTGAAGCATTTCCTCTATTCACATGGATTCTTGCCCTCTTGGAATGAACTTTATTCTCCTTGTGGACTGTCATGGGATGGTCCTGATGCAGGGATGTATTGAAACAGCATCTTGAGGTTGACGAGAGTCCCATATGTTTCTTCTTCAGCCTAGCTTATGTCCAGCCTCCTGCATGAATGAGAACTCCTAGTGGCCTGTGTCCTTGCTTGTCTGCTGTTGTCAAGATTCTTACCAGTGAGCACCCTACAACATCCTGGACTGCAACATGAAAGGTCTATCCTGTGGTGAGGGGAGCACAGAGATTGCCAATAGTTGCTGTCAGACCTTCACTTTTTGGGAAAGTCAACAGGCAACTTCTTCTTCCACACACTGATATCACTGAAGCAGGTCAGATGACTGGTTCCTCAACTCAGGAACCCTCTGACCAGGTGTGGTGGTTTCGGTGTTACCTGCCCCCCCCCCAATCAGAAATCACCCAGACTAGACTCAGCTGGCTCTGGAAATTGAATGAAGCTTATTATTTACAGCTTAGCACAATTTACAAGCAGATATTTACAGTATATACAGTTATAGACAGAAATATACAAGGTAAAAGATAATACAGAAACACAACTCCCCCCCCAGAAACCTGAGTCCCCAGGAGGAGCTCTCAACTGCCCTCCCACCTTCTCCCACCCCTCTCTACCTTACCCTAGATGTTGCCTTGTGCCTGAGGAAGATTGGAAGGTCAGCCAGGGGGGTTAGGAAGCAGGTGGATTAGTCAAAGATGGCAGGTTAGGTTAGAAAGAGAGAAATGCAGCTCAAAGCCCAGGCAGTGACCGAATGTCTTATCTATATTTACATTCCTATTCATGTCAGCAAGCCTATGAGTGAAGTAGACATCACCATTGTTTCCCTTTCACAGCCTGTAATCTAGTTCTTCTCAACAAAACATTCTAGCTAGCTTCAAACTAGCACACCGGGAAATGATCCTTCCATGAAATTCAGTGTTCATTCCTTGGTTTTACTTTGGCTGCAATGAAAGCAAGACACTGCTGTTGGCAGAGTTAAGGGGGCTAAGACATGAGTTAACACATTCTAGATCAAGCCCTTTTATTTGTGTTGATCTTTCTCCATTGGCTTAACCAAACTGCTATGTCAAGTATCTTCAGCACTAATGTCAGAGTGACATCGTTAATCTCTTTTATGATCGGTCGTCATCGTTGAGCAGAATGTACCATTACAATCTTAAGGGCAGAAACTCAGAAGCTGTATAGGAAAGGCCTCTCACAGTCAACATCCACCAGTAACTTTAAGAAACCTCCTGCACCCATGACCCAATTGTCCCTCAGCTCACCACATCTGATTTACTGATCTTTGGTGCTGTGTTGAACAGGAATAGAAAGTCCTCTGCTTTACTACCTAGCTGGAGTTCAGTTCTGCTTCATTAAAAACTTCACTCTAGCTAAATGAATGAGATTTTATTAGGACCCTCACAGACACTCATTTGGTAGGGGTCATAATCACAGTATTGCTACATAACTGTTTTTTCCTGCACCTAAAACACAGCTGCACTCAAGGTACAAAGGTTCAGATCTGAACCCATTGTGATAGAAAATTCAAAACCTAAGCACATATTTCAATTCAGAATTATGCTTGAGAAGCATACTGAATGCACCCAGCTGAGAGGCTACAACTCTAGAGCATCCAAAATTAGTAGCTTTGCAACCAAGCCTGCCATAGAATCCGTGCTAGTTTGAGCCTAGCTGGGATGTTTTGGTGAGAAGAATTAGATCATAGGCTGAGAAATGAAAAACAATGGTGAGGTCTACTTCGCTCACAGTCTTGCTGAGATGTGTAAAGAAGAAAAGCAAAACAAAAGATTAGGTCACTTTTGCTCTGCACTTTGTGCTGGGCTGTTCTCTTCTGCTTTGCCTGCTGGGGAGAGCTGAGGCTGCTGGCTGAACTCCATCTTGCTTTCTAACCTCACCCTCCTTTTGCTTTTTTGGCTGATTTCACCTTTGCTTCTTAACCCTCTTGGCCGAACCTCCATTCTTCCTTGGGACTGGGGTAAGGTTGAGAGGGGTAGGGGGAAGGTGAGGGGTGGTTGAGAGCCCCTCCTGGGGACTCAGGTTTCTGGGAGGGCTGGAGTTGTTTCTGTATTACTTTTACCTTGTATATTTCTGTCTATAACTGTATATACTGTGAATATCTGCTTGTAAATTGTGCCAGCTGTAAATATAAGCTTCATTCAAATTTCCAGAGCCGACTGAGTCTAGTCTGGGTNATCATCTAGTTCCAAACCCCTTGCCATAGGCAGGGACACCCTACCCCCTACACCCTAGGTCAGGCTGGCCAGAGCCTTTGCCTGAGATAATTCTTCCATCTGACACTGCAACTTGCAACTGTGTGTATATATATATATATATATAAAAGAAACAATTGTATATATTGTATATATAAAAGAAACAATATATATATGTGTGTATATATATATATATAAAAGAAACAATTAGAGCTAGTGATGCAGAAATAATCCCCATGCAATAAAATATGTCAGAGATTAGGAGAAAACATAATTCAATTTTGATTATAACTAGGTTTCCTGTGGATAGTTAAATGCTTTCTCATTTACCCTATCATTCTACCACCCTAATCAGTCACCTGGTTCCTTATGAACTATGCATCACGGTGGACAGGCAAAACTGGCTGGAGACAGTCTCAGGACCAGCTTCTGCAAATGTGATGCCCCAGGCAGAAAATAGGCATGGGGCACACAGATATTAAAAAAAAATAAAAGGAAAAAAAAGGTAGTAATTAAAGTGCAAAGCTTAGCTCCACTTTATTGCTTAACACTAATGCAATTATTATACTGAGCAACAGGAGTTTTAGTTTCTAATTACTGTATTTGTGCTAGTTTGAGGCTAGCTAGAATGTTTTGGTGAGAAAGATTAGATCACAGGCTGTGAAAGAGAAATTGTGCTGATGTCTACTTCACTCACAGGCTTCCTGAGATGTATAAGAACAAGAATCCAAACATAAATAAGGCACTTCTTATTGGGGCATTGCCTGAGCTGCATTTCTCCCTCTAGCCTCTCTGCTGTCTCTCTGATTAATTCACTTTGCTTCCTAACCCCCTGGCCGAACCTCCATTCTTCCTTGGGAACGGGGTAAGGTAGAGAGTGGTAGGGGGAAGGTGAAGGGGTGGTTGGGAGCCCCTCCTGGGGACTCAGGTTTCTGGGAAGGCTGTTGTGTTTCTGTATTACTTTTTACCTTGTATATTTCTGTCTGTAACTGTATATACTGTAAATATCTGCTTGTATATTGTGCCAGCTGTAAATACAAGCTTCATTCAATTTCCACAGCCAGCTGAGTCTCGTCTGAGTGATTTCTAAAGTGTGTGTGTGTGGGGGTAACACCCAAACCATTACAGTATTTATTTTTCCTAAACAGATTTAAAAGTTGGTGTAAGAACCTGGATAAGTTGTTTCACATGAGTGATTAAATACTAAGACTAAAAAAAAAAATATTCATTGGATAATTATGTTTAACTATTTAATCATCTAGAAAAAAACCCTAATTAATAGTTTACATTTTCTAGCAGGTGAGAAAGAAATAATTGTTGGAATTTCTTATTAGAACTGGAAGGATTTTTTCATATCTTGGAAAATTCAGACTTGAACTAGTTTGAGAAACCTTATTGCAAACCAGATCCTTATTTGCAACAAATATAAAAACTCTAAAGAACATTTCTCTTACTTAAAACAAACTGATTTTGAGTATAAGATTCCTTGGTGAGCACACAGCCTTGTGAGGAGAGGCTGAGGGAGCTGGGGGTGTTTAGCCTGGAGAAGAGGAGGCTCAGGGCAGACCTCATTGCTGTCTACAACTACCTGAAGGGAGGCTGTAGCCAGGTGAGGATTAGTCTCTTCTGTCAGGCAACCAGCAACAGAACAAGGGGACACAGTCTCAAGTTGTGCTGGGGGACCTCTAGGGTGGATGTTAGGAGAAAGTTGTTGCCAGAGAGAGTGATTGGCATTGGAATGGGCTGCCCAGGGAGGTGGTGGAGTCACTGTCCCTGGGGGTGTTCAGGAAAAACCTGGCTAAGGCACTTAGTGCCATGGTCTAGATCACTGGATAAGGCTGGGTGCTAGGTTGGACTGGATGATCCTGGAAGTCTCTTTCAACCTGGTTGATTCTATGTTCTATGTTTTTATGTTCCTTTAAAGTGGAAGGAAAGATTGGCAAGGGAAGCTGACACAGAACTTCTCCAAATCTTTAAGCATTTGGTTCCATTCCATTGCAGGTTCTCTACTTTGCAGGACGTAGCAATAAAACATGTTTACATCTTTAAAGCAACACAAAATAATGGAGTAATTCCAGCAAGCATCTCATTTACTACCAGTAGGTAAATTGAGTCTTTTGATTATGTGCTTTGTGTAGGCTCTCAATGAAGCTCACCAGCAGTTCATTAACACTGCTCTAACTTCAAAACTCCTATCTGCATAGAATCATAGAATGGTTTAGGTTGGAAGGGACCTCAAAGATCATCCAGCTCCAACCCCCCACCATATGCAGGGACATTTCCAACTAGAGCAGATTGCTCAAGGCCTCATCCAACCTGGCCTTGAACACCTCCAGGGAGGGAGCATCCACAACTTCCCTGGGCAACCTGTGCCAGTGTCTCACCACCCTCATTGTAAAGAACTTCCTCCTAACATCCAGTCGGAATCTCCCCTCTTCCAGTTTAAACCCATTCTCCCTCCTCCTGTCATTACAAGACCCTGTAAATAGTCCCTCCCCAGCCTTCCTGTAGGCCCCCCTCAGATACTGGAAGGCTACTACAAGGCCTCCTTGAAGCCTTCTCTTCTGAAGAGAGGCTGAAGAGCCACGTTCTTGTAACCTGTCCTCGTAGGAGACGTGTTCCAGCCCTCTGATCATCTTTGTTGCCCTCCTCTGGACTTGGTCTCACAGTTTGATGTCCTTCTTGTGTTGAGGGCTCCGGAACTATACTTGTACTGAAGACATGTGGCTTGGGCTGTTGTGGGGTGGTTTTTTTCCTACAAGTTCTTGCAAAAATCTGGATTTCATGTGAGCAAGTAAATATTAAGTAAATTATATTCACTGGATAATTACCTTGAACTATGTAATTATTTAGGGAATTAAGAAATTAATCAGAGTGGGTGGGAGTGCATCTACTCTCTACTGCTGTTGTGGTTAACATTTTCCAGTGCAGCTTTAAGTATGTTCCCTTATGCTGTTCATTACTTTGAGCACCCCAACAGCATTTTAAGCTGAAGCATTTGCTTGATCAAGACATTGCTCTTTCATTGTACCTTAGCCTTTTGAGACTGCAAACAAATGAAACCTTCTTTTTAACCTTTACTTGTTAGTGGGCACAAAGGCAGCAGCATAAAATCATGCCAATGACTCCCCAGATAACTCTGTATATTTGAACATCCACATGTGTTCATTTCAATATATTATCAGTATTAACCAGGTGTTCTCTTTACTAAGTACAGGGAATACAAGCTAACCTCTAAATGTTGATGTTGTCACATCTAATTGCCCCATACAAATCTGACAATCTTACAGAGACAGGCACTGCAGGTATATGCTCCCTAAGGGATGTCCAGTGAATCACAGGATCACAGAATTTCTTAGATTGGAAAAGACCTTCAAGATCATCAACTCCAATCATCAGTTTCACACTGACAAGTCCTTGACTAAACCAAAGCCCTCAGCACAACATCTAATCACTATGAATCGCTATGGTTAGAAAGGACTACCAGGATCATCCAGTCCAACCTTCATCCCAGCATCCTTAATCACTGGACCATAGCCTCAAGCACCACATCCACTCACCTTTTAAATACCTCCAGGGATGGCTACTCCACCATCTCTCTGGGCAGCCAGCTCCAGTGCCTGACCACCTGCTCAGTAAAGAACTTCCCCATAACATCCAACCTAAACCTCCCCTGACGCAACTTGAGGCCATTTCCTCTTGTTCTATCATCAGTAATTCAGGAGAAGAGACCATCTCCACCTCACTATAACCTCCTTTTAGGTAGTTGTAGAAGGCAATAAGGTCCCTTCTCAGCCTCCTCTTCTCCAGGCTAAACAACCCCAGCTCCCTCAGCCGCTCCTTGTAGGTCATGTTCTTCAGACCTCTCCCCAGCCTCGTTGACCTTCTCTGCACTCGCTCCAGCACCTCAATGTCCCTCCTATACTGTGGTGACCAAAACTGGACACAGTACTCAAGGTGTGGTCCCATGAGTGCTGAGTACAGGGGCATGATCACCTCTCTACACCTGCTGGTCACACCATTTCTGATACAGGCCAGGATGCTGTTGGCCTTCTTAGCCACCTGAGCACACTGTTGGCTCATGTTCAGCCAGCTGTCCACCAACACCCCCAGGAAATAGCCAAATATAGTCAAAACAGCTTAGAATGGCAGAAAACACCACAGTCTTCACCTAGGTTTTAAATACCACAGACACTATCAAAAGTGCTGATTGCAAAAGCTTCAACCTACAGATACTCCTCTCTCTTGGCTGTGTGTGGAGTTGTGGCTCCTTATGAGCACAGCTGAGCAACTGGCCTGCTATCTGCAATTATGCTTCACGAGGGAAAAAAAAAAGCAATATCTTATAGAAAGAGAAAATTTTATCTGGGAAGCAGACATGACAAAGCCACTCATCCTCTAGAAATCCAGACCTGCTTCACAACTAACAGTTTTGGGAAAAGGAAGCAAATTTCAGAGCTAGAAACCTATGAGCACAAATAGTCCCAGACAGTTTATAATTCTGTACCATAAATAGCTGGCCCATAATTCAATGATGGAGAGTTAATGAGAGTATTTGTAACTAATACCCATCAGAAAGACAAAGGGTGGTATAATGTGGTTTATACTTTCCTACAATACATTTCAAGGACGGCAGGGAAAGCTTCCTGACAGCAAAAAACAGTAAGAAATATTGCACTGACCTACCAATTTCCTACATTCCCATCAAAGTAATCCATGTGTAGAGACATTAAAGAACAATTTATCCCAACTGACAGTTCTCAAATAACTGGATGCCTTTTAATTGCTGGCATCATTAACCTTAATAGTATAATTGTGGAGCTCCAAATAATAATAATAGTTAAATAATTTCCCCACACTTCCAAATCATTCAGCAAAACTAGGGGAAAAAAAAAAGTTACACTCAGAGTAAATTCTAAGAAGGAAGAGAAATGGGGGAAAGTTCCTAACAGATAAGAACAGGAACTTTATCAGATTTACCTTCTGCAGCTCACAACCTTTAAGGAGTAAGCTCCTGCATGTAAACTTCTTTAGATAAGTAATAAATATTAATAATTGCCAACTACCTGTAGGTTTAAGTGACCTTTTCAAACTGCATGTCAGCTCTCAACATTCTGAGGACATACTGCCTGAAACAAGCCCTGTAAGGAGAGGCTGAGGGAGCTGGGGGTGTTTAGCCTGGAGAAGAGGAGGCTCAGGGGGGACCTCATTGCTGTCTACAACTACCTGAAGGGAGGCTGTAGCCAGGTGGGGGTTGGTCTCTTCTGCCAGGCAACCAGCAACAGAACAAGGGGACACAGCCTCAAGTTGTGCCAGGGGAGGTCTAGGCTGGATGTTAGGAGGAAGTTCTTCTCAGAGAGAGTGATTGGCATTGGAATGGGCTGCCCAGGGAGGTGGTGGAGTCGCCATCCCTGGGGGTGTTCAAGCAAAGCCTGGCTGAGGCACTTAGTGCCATGGTGTGGTTGATTGGCCAGGGCTGGGTGCTAGGTTGGACTGAACAATCTTGGAGGTCTCTTCCAACCTGGTTGATTCTATGACATTGTATAAAACCAATATTATCTTGAATAATTGATTTCTGTGCATGTCCAGGCTTCAGCAATGCTACCTGCTAGAGTAACCTCTACTGAAGACATGTTGGCATACTCTTTTGCTGATAAGTTTAACCACACATACATAAAAGAAGAGGTATGTTCCCTCTCACTGAATGGCCAAAAATGCCTTTCCCACCTAGTCTGGAGTTCCTGAGACACACAAGGTTGGGTACTGGTCAACACGAGTTGCATCTGCACTCAAGAGGGCAAGAAAGTAATCTCTAAAAGGCAATTTAGATGCAATGATCAATGATCTGGCTTAGTCTGTACCCAGGTCATTATGAGATGCATTTGGATTAGAAACCTCTATCTTGTTTTAAACAGAATAGCATTCATGAAGGGAAAGGCAAAATCTGACTCAATTATTGCCACTGGTATAAATAACCAAACTATTGTATTGGTTTTGTCAGAATCATCCTCATGGAAAAAGTCAACTGACTATTTTGTTTTGCACTACAAAGTATAATGCAGCAAATGTTTGATTCAGTCTGTAAACATCTGGGTAAAGATCACTGGCCTTCAAGGACCCACTTGCCCAAGGTTTAAATACATGCCTAAGTGCTGTATTAAATATATAAGTCAAGCTATGCAGTTCTTTATGTCAGTGAAGAACAAAGAACTAAACAGTACAACCTGAATATTGATCTTCTGGAGAAAATCTTATTAGAAAACAATAACTGAGGAAGAATGGCCTCTTGAATAATGTGTGAAGCTAAACTTCAGCTCTATTCCTATTTTGGCCATTGTTATACTCTTCCAGTTGTCCTTTACCAGTCTATTCATTATTTCTTGACTTTCTCTCCTCACTGAAAATCCAAGGGTAATGATTCTTAGCTCTTTTAGGTAGTGCTTTGAGAGCCACTAGTAAAAAGCTAATCACCACAATGAAGTTTTCCACAGTAGCTGTAATTGCAATTGTCCTGAAAGGCAGAGAATAGTCCTTAAGCTCTGAACTGTAAAATATGCTTCTCAAAAATAATTATTTAACACAAATGTCATTTCTTATATGCTAAAAATCCAAAACAGGAAGCCTGCAAAATTTCTGATTTACAGAATTTCATCTTTTAATGAGAAGTCCCATCCAGCCACAGTGAATATCTTCTTCTGAAATTAGCCTCTAATCATAGAATTAACCAGGTTGGAAGAGACCTCCAAGATCATCCAGTCCAACCTAGCACCCAGCCCTATCCAGTCAACCAGACCATGGCACTAAATGCCTCAACCAGGCTTTTCTTCAACACCTTCAGGGACGGCGACTCCACCACCTCCCTGGGCAGCCCATTCCAATGGCAAATCACTCTCTCCGTGAAGAACTTCCTCTTAACATCCAGCCTGTGCTGTTCCCTATAAATCCATTTCCAGTGAAGACTCCAAGTTTATTTTGCTTGAAGCTCTCATTGACTCCTATAATATCCTTACATGGCTGTTGTTTTTGAGTTTGGTTTGGCCTATGCTGTGGCTTCTGTGTCTACCCCATTCTGCTGACTACAACAAGCAACAGCTACTCTCCACAAACCTCTCCTCTCTGAATCAGAGAATCATAAAATCACAGCAGACTATAACGTGAGCAGCGAAAACTAAAGACACACTGGTGCACCTTGCTATGTGCTATTTTATTTCCTGGGGCAAAGGCACTAAGGTTCCAAGTTAGTCACAAACATACTTAATGCCCTGTTTGGAAAGTTACACCTGGTATGAAGACAGGTGCATGCACTATCTCAAGTATTTTGAAATACAGCACTTTTACTGAATATTACATTTTCCTTCCCCCTCTCTGTTGTGGTGGTTTGGGTGTTCCCTGCCCCCCCACACTTTAGAAATCCCCCAGACTAGACTCAGCCGGCTCTGGAAATTGAATGAAGCTNGAGAGAAGTAGACCTCACCATTGTTTTCATTTCACAGCCTATGATCTAGTTCTTCTCACCAAAACATTCTAGCTAGGCTCAAACTAGCACATCTGTACTCAGAGCTGATGCTCACACAGGTTGATCAGAGTGCAGGACATAGGTTTATTGGAGTGCAGGACATATTTGTCAAAGACTAAAAACTGGTTTGTTTCTTTGCCATGGTATATAAATACTTTGGTTTTTAAATTAAACCAACCCAGCCCAAAAGTTGAGCAACAGATGTTTCTGTAAAGACTCATCTCTAGTGATCTGCAGTGCACCATGAATATTCTTGTTAAAAGAGACATTTAAACACTATACCTCCCTAGGTATCAGTGGTACTATGCATAGAATTCCCAGCAGAAAAGCTTGAGACATCCCATGGACAACTGGCAGCAGTCAACATCATCAATCATCTCCAAATTTTATCCAATAAACTCTCATAAACTGTTACTTAATATGGCTTTGCCTGGAGAGAGCTCCTAGGAGAACTCCTTCTTCTGAACAAGAGAAGAAAAAAAACCTGATCTGTTGTTAAACTGTCAACACTAAGAAAACAAGGTTGAACTTACAAAACGCAATGAGCAAATCTCTTCAGGGTAGTGAAATCCAGCCAAGGCTGCTGCTTGAAAACTTTCTGTGGTGGGTTAGTGTCCTGGAAGGCTAATAGGCCTATTAGATGTTCTGTCTTGCCCCATACTTCTGCTGATGGGGGAGCAAGAGTGGGAGGAAAACAAAGGCTTGGGCCATTATGTCCCCTCCCAAAGTGACAAAACAGGTACCCACAGGTGTTAGGATACTTGTTGGTGTCTTGCCCAAATAATGGTGAGCAAACCCTGGGTTCACTTAATATGGTCAGTTTTGCAAATGCCCTTTTGATTGGTGAATCTCTGTGGCCAAAGGAGCCACTGCACTCAGGCAAGTAATATAAATTGAGCTAAGTTGCAAGCAGTTGAGCTGCTTCTGCCTTATGGAGCTGCCTCTGCCTCACTGCTCTTGGATAACGTGTTCTGCTCTGCCTTGTGCTTCAGACCAGCTTAGCTCTGATATTTCAGGCTTAAACTACCCGGAAACTGAAGTGCCTCAAGTTTCCCAGGAGAAGGCATTTAAGTGCCTCACGGCATGGCAAGAATTGCCACCAACATTGTGCTTTCTGCACATCTACAAAAGACCCTGCCTGCACCTCTGCAAACCTCTATGCCAAGAGGAACCAGGACCAGGTCAGAGATAGTCTGCCTCTTTCCCAGCACCCTGGGAAGATCTGGAAGCCTCTCAACAGCTGAGCAGCTCCAACACTGCCACAAAGGAGCCAGAGACTACCTTGAAATTTCTACTCCACCACAGTGAGTAGCACAGACTTTCCCTAGGGCTCNGAACTTTTCTCTTCCCCCCCCCCCCCCGCACTACTCACCAGAAACTCACCAGACTAGCCCAGATGGCTTGGAAGTAAGATGAAGCTATATCTACAGCAAAGCTAAATTTACAAGCATACATACACAATATATTTACAGTTATTTACAATTATGTACAAATTAGAAATTATACAGAAATCCAAACTCCCTCCCAGACAAAGAAACTGCCCAGAAGGGGCTCAAAGCTACCCCCTCTTTCTCCCTGTACTTTCACAGACAGGCAAACAACAACCAGTGAAGCTTATGCTGTTATTTGTCAGTGGAGAGATTAGAGAGGGGTGAAGGAGAAGCGAATAGGAGCAGCACCGCAGAACAGAGTGGGACAAACTGTTTACTTTTTGGCTTTTTACCCCTCTCAGCAAACCAATGAATGATATAGACTTGTTCATTATTTTCATTTTACAACCATCATTTACAATGATATAATTCTTTATAATCGATTCATTCCAAATATATTTATTAACTCCAATATATTTTATACATAGTTTATATAATATATATATTTTATAATTAATTTGTTCCCATAATTTATCAATTCCAATCTATTTATTAATCTATCATTGTAAATTTATAATCTACAATGATATAATTTTTCTCATTAAAATATTCCAATTAGCCTCAAACCAGCACACTTTCTGCACTTCTGTTAATGCAAATTTTTGTCTTCCTCTTGCATTTGTGCAAATTCCAAATTACAGGTTTCTTTTAGCTACATAGTTTAGGTATTCCACTAGGCTAAGTGGGGAAAGGCATGTGCATGTAGCTCTGTGAACCCCCCTGGAAAGGCAGGGCAGATTGCATATTTGCTTTGCCAAGAAAAACCTCTTTGTCTTAATCTTCTCTGTAGACACCCTTAGGGCTACAATAAGAAAATCATCAAAAAGAAACATGCAAATTGTCTTTTATAAAATGCTGATATCAGCAGAGCACAGACTTTTTGTACATGGAGGTGACACTTTCATCCACTAATACTGCAAGTGACTATAATTGCTTTTTGTCACCTATAAAAGTTCTGTCTCATTTTTAGGCTGCAGACAACAAGTTATGTATTGGGAGATAGCTGTATTAACTGTGCCTGCTGCACGCTGCATAGCAAAAGAGTTGGCTTTTCTTGGGAACAAGTCACCACAGCCACAGAGGTCTCTATTACATTTGATATTCAGGGACATTGTTCATTAGATTGTGACAGCTGTTGCCAAGGTTTGCTTCAGAATGCGCTGTAAGAACACCAAGACCAAAGGTAAGCTTTATTAAAAAATAATTGCTGTAGGAGATTTTGAAGACAAAAAGTCTGGGTACTAAAAATCACCTAAGACTCCAGGACCAGATAACTGAACCTCATCTTAAACAAGCTCATCTCCCCCAAGATGAAAATGGACTGGACTCCAGGACCAGACAACCAACCTCATCTTAAACAAGCTCATCTCCCCCAAGATGAAAATGGACTGGACTCCAGGACCAGACAACCAACCTCATCTTAAACAAGCTCATCTCCCCCAAGATGAAAATGGACTGGACTTTTTGAGACCTCCCTAGTTAAATAGATTCTTAGCACTGTGTGTGATCACAACAAAAAAAAAATCTGCAGGGATAATTCACAGATTGCATTGGGCTGGAAGGGAGTCTCAAAGTTCATCTTGTCCAACCTCCCAGCACTGAGCAGGGACACCTCCAAATAGATCAAGCTGCCCAAGGCAACATCAAGTCTGATTCTGAGTGTCTGCAGAGACGGAGACTCGACCACATTCCTAGGCATCAGTTTCAGTATTTCACCTCTCTCATTGTAAAGAACTTGTTCCATATGTCCAACCTAAATCTATCCTGCTCCAGTTTAAAACAACTGCCTCTCATTGTAAAGAACTTGTTCCTTATGTCCATCCTAAATCTATCCTGCTCCAGTTTAAAACAACTGCCCCTTGTCCTACTGCTGCAAGCACTTCTAAACAGTCCTTCCATAACCTTCCTGCAGGTCCCCTTCAAATATTGATATGTAGCTATAGGGTCTCATCAGAGCCTTCCCTTCTCCAGGCCAAACATTCTTAATTCTTTCAGTCTGTCATCAAAGAAGAGGTGCTCCAGCCCCCTGATCATCTTGGTGGCCCTCCTATGGTCTCGCTCCAGCACATCCATATCTCTCTTGTCTTGGGGGTCACAGTACACAAGATAAGGTGTCACCAGAGCAGAGTAAACTAGCAGAATCACTTCTCTCAACCTGTTGACCACGATTCTTTTGATACAGCCCATGACGTGATTGCCCTTCTGCGGTGCAAGTGCACATTGTGGGCTCATGTCCAGCTTCTTGTCCACCAGCACCCCCAAGTCGTTTTCTGCAGGTTTACTCTCAGTTTCATTATCAGTCTGTATTGACATTGAAAGTTACCCCAACCTAGGTGCAGGACCTTGCACTTTGCCTTATTGAACCTTATGAGATTCTCCTCGGCCCACCTCTCCAGCCTTTCCAGGTCTCTCTGGACGGTATCCTATCCTCCAGTCTTATCAACTGCACCACTTAGCTTGGTATCATCTGCAAACTTGCTGAGGGTGCACTCAATCTTACTGCCTATATCACTGATGAAGATATCGAACAGTACTTGTCCCAACACAGACCCTTGAGGGACACTGCTTGTCACCCATCTCCACTTGGATTTCAAGTCATCGACTGCTACCCTTTGTATGTGATCATCCAACCAATTCCTTATCCACTGGACAGCCCACCCATTAAATCCATATCTCTCCACCTTAGAGAGAAGGATACTGTTTGGGATGGTGTCATAAACATGACCAAAGGTATATGCTCTGTGTAAAACACCTATTTCTGAAAGTTACTATGAATTTTAACAATGTCCTTTAAGAAGCTACTAAAAGTAAGCTTTTAAAAGGGAGGTTACAAACAGGATTAAAGATCTAGGAAAAAACCCAACTCTGCACTCCAGGGAGTTCTTGCTTAACAGATAACAGCTCAAGAGCAGTTTCTCTCCTAACCATAACAACAGGCGATTTGATTAGGGCAAGAGAAATCCTGAGAGTCATGTCTCCTGCCTCTGGGTCTTCTGTTTGCTTATTAAAGCTAGGAAGGGTTATTCCACACAACTCTTCAGGCAGGCCTAAAGAACCATGTCTTTCTGCAAAGCTCTTTATCAGGAAGCAACTGCAATTCACGAGACTGAGTCACATACAGTAGTTCAATTGGTGTGTTACTGACTGACACTTTTCTTGACTTTGGTTTCCCAAAAGACAGATTAACCAATTGTGCTCAGCTTACTGCAATCAGCTAAAAGCTGATTATATTTGGCTCACGGGTTCCTTTCCCCTCTTTCAACAAAACATGACTACTTCCCCTAAGGTGTTTCAAAACCCACAAGCTGTTTGCAACAAAACACCAATATCGCTTTAAACCCAGCCCCATCAAAACCAGTCAGCTCTCAGAATCATTCAAGGTGAATCAAATGCAATTAACACCAAGGAATCTAGGAGTTCTTCAGTGATGCTATGCAAGGTCTCTTCTAAGAAGCAGCAGGTCACAAGCATAACAAATTCTAATGCTGAACAAGAATTAATTGCACTGGAAACTGTCTGAAGGAGCAGCCAGATCCCTTAATTAAAACTTTAACAGCATGTGTGAAATGCTGTCTGTCCAGCACACAAAGGCTTCCTATAAAGAGATCTGCCAGCCTTTGGACCTTGGATCATACAGAGAAAGTAAGGAGAATTAAGTGAACCTCTTCTTTGAAAATTTACTTTACACACTCTGATCTTCTGCTCCTTCTTCCACGTTTTTGGCTAGGAACTATATCTAAGCCACAAGGGAAGAATTCAACTGTAAGGGGCCAGTGTGATCCAGTCTGGTTTAAAAGACTCTAATCCAGGAAAGGCACAGTAACAATACACACACAGTGTGGTTCCTGTTTACTTAATGCACCATTTCCCCTGGAATTCTGGTACTGTCATAAATATAATTTCTTGCTACTATTGCTTCAGAGATATTTCCCCTTTTCAATAATTCTAATAGAACTAAATTGTTTATATAAATTTTGCCTCCTTTCCACTAACGTTACCAATCAAGCCTATATGATAGGAAGCAGCACCAATGCTTTTATGAGTATTGTTCCTCTTATAACTCAGTGCAGGCAGCACTTTGGTCTTTTGAAATAGGCCAAAAATTAGACTGCACAGGGAAGAAATAGCTAGCACTTATGAATATCAGGCATAAACACTTCTCTTTTTCATTGCGTCTGTCAAACTAAGGAATGGAGCAGAGGGCCAGCCACCTCCTGTGCAACTCTTCACGCTGTGGGGGTCCATAGGATCCCCTTGTCACCAAGCTGCTGTGGAGGGAAAGAGGCTTGCTTAAGGTGCACAGATGAGACAGTGCAGGGTTTTTGGAAGCCAAACCTCTTTTTGAGATCTATTGCACTCTGTGAAGCTGACTCTCCATCTGGCCTTCTGTTAGATGTGAATCTTAATCAGAAAGCTTCCATGGCTCCTGGATTACCTTGTCCACTGCCTTTTTGCAGGTAACCTTGTCTCAGGTAGTCCAAGACCTGGCCACAAATGCCAACCTATACCTTAACTCTCCAATAGAGTCTTGAAATTTGATCCTTCTGACCATTCAATGAGAAAGGAACAAGGCCTAGCTTTTCCCTTGGGTCAAGCACATCAGCCTCAAGAGGAGGCTCAGGGGAGATCTTATTGCTGTCTACAACTACCTGAGGGGTGGTTGTAGCCAGGAGGAGGTTGCTGTCTTCTCTCAGGCAGCCAGCACCAGAACGAGAGGACAGAGCCTCGAGCTACGCCAGGGGAAATTTAGGCTTGAGGTGAGGAGAAAGTTCTTCACTGAGAGAGTCATTGGACACTGGAATGGGCTGCCCAGGGAGGTGGTGGAGTCGCTGTCCCTGGAGCTGTTCAAGGCAGGATTGGCCGTGGCACTTGGTGCCATGGTCTAGCCTTGAGCTCTGTGGTAACAGGTTGGACTTGATGATCTGTGAGGTCTCTTCCAACCTTGGTGATACTGTGAACTCAATTAAGTTCAGCTATGCAAGGAAATGCCTATTTCAATAGTGCATACCATGATGTTGGCATCATGTGAGTTACAGCTTGGCAGCAGCAGCTAGATAAATGCTCCCACCACCATAAAGGAGTAAAGGAAGGCTGACCAGCTGCAGCATATGAATGATGGCTTAGCACCACTGAGGAACTGCATCAAAACTACTAGGAAGAAATCTAGGTACACCTAACAGAAATTTAGTAAGGAGCACCATCACAACACTACAGTTCTTTTTTTCATTTGGAGAGCAAAGACAACAGCAAGAACCAACAACAACCACAGAGTGACTTTTTCAGTCTGTCCAGAAGTCGCATTTGCTGCTCCTAACTTTTAGACAAAGTATTGCATCATGTCTGAGATCTGCATGAGAGTTCCTGTTAATTTGGATGAAAATCTGAAAAAATAAACACTTATTGTATGATAATGGCATTTTTTTAGTCACCTTTCTCTAGGCAGAAAAATAATTGTTAATGTTTCTTCAAGATATTTATACAGCTTTCCATATTCCTATCATTTCTACATTCCTATCACGTATCAGTGTGCTCACATCTAGGCATAATTAAGGTTACTCCTATAGCTATGTGATGGTTTGGGTGTTACCTTCCCCCCTCCCCTACTCTGATGAAATCACCCAGACTAGAGTCAGCCAAGCTGGAAATTAAGTAATGAAGCTGTATTTACAGCTTAGCACAATATACAGGCATATATACACAAATATATACACTTATATACAAAACCAGACAAGTTAAAAAGTAATACAGAAACACAACAGCCCTCCCAGAAACCAGAGTCCTCAGGAGGGGCTCACAACCACCCTTCCACCCCTGCACTTATCCCAGACTTTGCCTCATGTTCAAGTTGAGTTTGGAGACTCAGCCAGGAAGGTTAGAACACAGAAGGATTAGTCACATGGACAGCAGGTCAGGGAGAAAAGTGCAGGCAGCCAGAGACACACAACTCTGTTATCTATGTCTGCATTCTTGTTCTTATACATCTCAGCAAGCCTATGAGACATCACCACTGTTTCCTTTTCACAGCCTATAATCTAATTCTTCTCACCAAAATATTCCAGCTAGCTTCAAGCTAGCACAAGCTATATGGTGTCTTACATAAGTTGTTTGCTCCTAAGTAGTAGATACACTTCTTACAACAGGTAGAAGTTCTTAAGGCTTTACTTACTCCGTAATGTTTTTAGTAGCACTTCAGAAACTTGTTCTCATTGATTTCATCACCACAGATTTGTGTTTTCTTCCTGACTTCCTTACTTCCAAAAAAAATCTATGGGAATTAGCATCCTACTTTGGATGGGGCAGAAGAGGACTGGAGACAAAAAAGGTTCCTCCAAAAGAGTTTAATGGCCCCAAAGAGTGCACAAGGAGAAACGGCTTCTCCTTCAGCTCACAGGTTGAAATACTACCACCAAAGCTGTGTGAATGCAGAGCTTGAAATTCTCATTTAGTTCCCTACATGAAGTCTCCTTATCCTTGACTTGAGAAGAGCAAGATTAATTTCACTGATGGAGAATTTCAGGACAGTGCTTGATGCATACTGGCTTTGTAATTAAAAATATACAACTGAAGAAACGATGGTCATAAAATGTTGCCTGAGGCTCTATCTAATACATGATGTTGTTTTAGTTTCCTGCTTACATTATATTTTTATCAGCAACCCAGGGAGTTCATTAAATCTGTAAAACTGTTGGAAGTTATCTGACAGAGGATTGTATTACTAGAGAGAACTATCGATCCAGGCCACTCCATCGCATTACAACACAACTCCATACCGCTTGCAAGAGGCGGCAGTCTGTTGCTTCTCCACTGACTATAGTTATTTCTCATGGATGGAATAATGAAATGCTTTCTGATGTATAACCATGACAGATTTTATGTGGAATGAGCAAAACAAGTAAAAGTCAGCCATAAAATATAGCATGGCTGGAATCAGAGGAAGCAAACTCCTCTGCTCTTCCATCAGCTTGACAAATAACTAGCGCATCGTGCAGCTCCTTGTGTATATGACATTAAATCTCAATCAGTTGTTTTCCTACTGTGAGATTAAAATTGAATTATTTATCTGGAATATCAAAAAGGGCATAGGATTGTGAACTCTAGACTTCTTGTTTGAATACAGTATCTTTCCCAATGAAGACTAAATAACATCAGATGGACTCTCTCATCACTGCACATGCAACATAAGAAACAGATGCCAGGGCTGAAAAGGACCACTGGAATCTTAAAATCAATTTCCCTATTAAACAGGGCTTATGTAATACATAATTCATACAGCTGTGTGCCAGTTCCATAGAATCAACCAGGTTGGAAAAGATCTCCAAGATCATCCAGTCCAACCTATCACCCAGCCCCAGACAATCAACCAGACCATGGCACTAAGTGCCTCAGTCAGGCTTTTCTTGAACACCTTCAGGGACGGTGACTCCACCTCCTCCCTGGGCAGCCCATTCCAATGGCAAATCTGAGGCTAATTGGAATATTTTGATGAGAGAAACTAGGTCACTGATTGTGAAAAGAAAATAATGAAGTCTATATCATTCATTGGTTTGCTGAGAGGGATAAAAAGCAAAAATGTCAACAATTTGTCCCACACTGGTCTACAGTGCTGCTCCCTTTTGCTTCTCCTTTGATCTGCCCTAATATCTCTCCTCTAATCTTGGCCATCACATGACAAAGGAAGCTTTGGTGGGAGAGCAGAAGGAGAAAGAGGAGGTAGCTTTGAGCCTTCTATGGGCAGTTTCCTTTGTCTGGGAGAGAGTTTGGGTTTCTGTATTATTTCTAATTTGTGTATAACTGTAACTACTTGTAAATATATTGTATGTATATGCTTGCAAATTCAGCTTTGCTGTAAATACAGCTTCATCTTACTTCTAAGCTGTCTGAGCTAGTTTGGGAAATTTCAGTAGTGTGTGAGTGGGAAGTTTCTAATCCACCACAAACTGGAATTCATGGGGAACTCAACTTACTCTAAGCAGTAACACAAAGAGTTGTGATGGAGGATATTAATGATGTGAGATAGGATGTTAAGTTTTTCAAAATTAACATTGCTTATTAGTTTTGACATTCAGGACTCTCACCACCCACCCAATAATTTTGTAAAAATAATTGGTTCTTTGCACAGTCATGAAAACATTATACAAAGGAATAACAGAATCTAGAACATTTAAGAATTAACAAGCAATAATGCAGCGTTAAACCATTAGAGCTGGAAAGAGGTTCTTGCAGTTGGTTATACAGCTTGCCCACTAGAGGGACTCGAGAAGATCCTTTCTGCTTAAGGCAGAGGCACTTGCACTCACTCAGAGCTTTACAGAGTTTTGCTGAAGAGGGTTTTGAGTATTCACTCACAAATATTATCTCCGGACTCCCGGGACTAACTACAGTTCCCAGACAGCACCCAAACACTTACACGGAGTTCTGCTGTTGTCTTACCTGTTGAGGCTTCTAATTCTTCTCAGGGTCTTAAAAGAGGTGCTGGGAGAGAAGCAGATGATCTCTGACCTGATCCTGGTTCCTGGACTCCAGATTTGGCATGGAGCTTTGCAGAGGGGCATGCAGGATGTCTTGCAGATGCAGAGGTGGGCACAATGTCACATTGGCTAAGCAATCAATCCCATCGTGTGAAGGCACTTAACGCCTAATCCCCTGGTAAACTGAGACAGTTTCCAGGTAGACAAACCCAAAGCATCAGGGCTTGTTATTATGTAGCAGTGCTAGCTTGTATCTTAGCAGACAACGCTGCAGAGCATGGCAGGATGCAACAGCAGGAAGGCAGAGCAGTGGCAGAGTACTGCCAGAAGCAGAGAGCACGTTACGGCAAAAGCAATGGAAGAACCATATTGTCTTTACCTGCTCATTTCTTTTTATCAATACATCCTGAGACTAATGGCCCTTTGGACACAGATTAGCCAATCAGAATGGCACTTTACCAAGCTTAACCATATTAGGTAAAGTCAGGGCTTCAATTTACCTTTTTAGGGCAGAACACAAACAAGTGTATAAACACATGCAGGTACCCTGTAAACAAGTGTGAAGAGACATGGTGGTACCAGGCCCTCTGTCTTCATTTCCTGCAGTTGCTTCCCCCAACAGCAGAAGGAAGGCAGGGCATGCTTAGGCCTAATTTGGCCTATTTTGTCCTTCCACAACAAGGATTCAGTGAGACTCATTCAGCAGGTTTTACATAATACAATACCAAATTATATGTACTGGTTTATGTTGCTATACTGACAGCTGGCAGAATTATATCCTATTAAAGCAGTGGTATTCTTTCATATGATAATTTCAGTACTGACAATTTCATCAAATTTTAATACTTGAGGCTGAGGTTTTCAAACACTAGTACATGCAGAAAGTTTTCTTCTCCTTGAACAGTCAGCATTAGAGGGGAAAAAATGAAAATAATTTAAACAAAAATCTCTTCTCCCTACTACTCAATTCATGTATAAGAATTTATAATTCATTTTATAGAAATGATGATGCTTTGGAGAAACAGCACAGATTTAGATGCTACCCTAGTATCAGGAGCACATTGTGCTAGTTTGAGCCTAGCTGGGATATTTTGGTGAGAGGAATTATATTATGGGCTGTGAAAAGGAAACAATGGCGATGTCTACTGCACTCATAGGCTTGCTGGGATGTATAAAAACAAGAACATAAATATAGATAACACAGTTTGCTCTCTGGCTCTGGGCTGCACTTCTCTCTCTCTAACCTGCTGTCCGTATGACTAATCCTTTGGCTTCCTAACTCCCCTGGACGATTCTCCAAACTCATGTCACACATAAGGCAAAGACTGGGATAAGGTAGAGGGGTGGAAAGGAGGTGGAAGGGTGGATGGGAGCCCTTCCTGGGGACTCAGGTTTCTGGGAGGGCTGTTGTGTTTCTGTATTACTTTTTAACTTGCATATTTCTGTCTATAGCTGTATATATTGTAAATACCTGCTTGTATATTGTGCTAAGCTGTAAACATAAAGCTTCATTCTCAATTCCCAGCTCGGTTGAGTCTAGTCTGGGTGATTTTTTTAAGAGGGGTTGGGGGGATGGGGGAGTGGGTAACACCCAAACCATCACACATGTCTATCTCTTACAAAGCAAAATGAACTTGTATTGCATCCTATAAGGATCTGTTTAGTATTGGAGTATTGCTTAGAAAGGAGCATGACAGAATGTAATTCAATTTGGAAAAGGATGCCTTGTAGGCATGTATTGTATGAAAGGAACCAAAATGCATCAGAAGATGCCCCATATGAGCTTGTGGAATCAACAAGCACGGACAGAAGTCGTGCATATGGGCAAAGGCTTGAGCTCCAGCTGCATTCATTTCTCATGTTTAGAACATGGAAAACCTTTCCCCTGGGTGTTTGCAGAGGGAGCCCACAGTTCTTTACGAAACACATACACATGATAATCACAGAATATATATGATAATCTGAGACCTGCTCATCCTTATAAAAATTTCCCAGCAAACTGAGGAAAACCAGACAAACACAGTACAATCATCCAAACCTGGAAACAGGTTTGATAAAGCGCTGTTGAGAGCTGAACAGACTAGAACTAGCAATCAGTAACCCAAATGCTACAATACGACAAGCAAAAGACAAGCACGTTTGACACAAAGGACAACTGGCTGCAGAGAGCTCACACATGCTGTACAGCATGGTCTGTTCTATAATTAGAGAAGTATAAAAACCTCCCCAGGTGTTACCAAATCATTTCACAAATGGCTTCTTGATACTCTTGCACAGGGTGCTTTCAGAGATCACTATATCAGTGATCACTATATTAGAGCTTTATTTCTGAAACTTGACCACAAGCTCAGTGGCTGCTCCCCACTGGGCTTAAGAATTAGCTGAAGATGAAGCAGAAATAATTCTAGCAGGTCTCCTACTGGCAATAAAGCAAAAGCACAGATCATGGTACATCTTTTCTTGCCATTAGAAGTGCCCCTTCCTTCTGTAATCTCTGGACTGCCATGTTACATTTTTATTTTCTTCTTTGGAATGTAGTTTCTTTGTGTCTTAGAGACTAAAAGATAGGAAAGAAAAGAGCAACTCTCCCCTTCTCTAACAGTTGATAGTGTGGTGTCTCTTTTCCCTCAAAAATGGCAATAAAGTTGGACTGAGTGGAGACGTAATGCAGACAATGCAGCAAACATAGGAAATTAACTCTGGGATGGAAAAATGGAGCAAGAACTAGAAAATAGATAAGTTTACCTCTAAATATCAAATTAATGGGAGCAGAATATCATGTAGCATTCCACCATTTTCCATTTAAAAGAATAAAAGGCTAGAGAACCTATGTAACATTTAACTGAGAGCTGGAGAGAGGTGCTTATAGAGAGGGATCTAAGAAGTTAAAACTGTTTAGCTTTTCAAAAGGAGACCAAGAAGGGATTTGATTACAGCAAAGCTGTACCTTTTTGGGGAGAAAATGCCAATATTAAAGGCCTATTTAATCTAATGGGAAATGACATAACAAGGACCAATGACTAGAAGCTGCAGCTAGATAAATTTAAATGAGAATTAATGCCTCTGCTTCTAGCAGAGAGGGTGATTAACCTTTGAAACAAACTACCAAAGGAAGTGCTAGATACTCCATTTATTGAAATTTCAGATAAAGACTGTGTGACTTTCTGGAAAATATCCTTTAATCAAACACTTCAGTGGAGTTGGAAGAGACCTCCAAGATCATCCAGTCCAACCTATCACCCAGCCCTAGCCAGTCAACTAGACCATGGCACTAAGTGCCTCAGCCAGGCTTTGCTTGAACACCTCCAGTGATGGCAACTCCACCACCTCCCTGGGCAGCCCATTCCAATAGCAAATCGTCCTCTCTGGCAAGAACTTCCTCCTAACATCCAGTCCACACGATAAGTTTTTCTGTGACTTCCTTAAGGGTGGAGTTGAATTCACTTCTTGAATGACAGCACTACAGCCTTACACACTGATATCTTCATTGTTACAAAACATCGTCTCTCTCCAGAGTAACCAAAGATTCCGTAGGTGTTATAAAGAACCCAAGACTAAATTGCTCTTCCTTTCTCTCTCCATACTGAAAGCTCAGTATTTTCACTTGGAGGGGACACCACTGGACTCTCCCCAAAACGAGCCTGTGTTCTTGGTGGTGAGTTGGCAGGCTTGATGGGGCAAACATGGCCTTATCCATAGCCAAACATGTTCCCCTGTCCCCCCTACTTCTGTGCTGGGGAGGAGGCAACTGTGGGAGGGGAGGGCGAAAGCCCTGGCTGCACCTGATATGGTGAGGCCTGGGCAAAGTGCCATTCAGATTGGCTAATCTAAGTTCAATGCCCCACAGGTCTCAGGCTGGATATTGATAAAAGAGGTAAGCAGGTAGCATGGGGTTGCTGCTGCCTCATTTTGCATCCTGAATTTGCCCAGAGAGCTCACCAGGAACAGGCTCTAAATGCCTGCATAGCCAGCATGACTTTGTGCCAAGGCTGCACATCGTATTGCATCCTGCCTGCACCTGAAAGTCTCCTGCTAAGACTAGAGATACACAGATCGCCCAGAGGAGCCAGGAGACAAGGTCAGAGATTGTCTGCCTCCTTTCCCCAGAACTCTGGGAAGAATCAAATCTTAGCAGGCAACAAGACAGAGTTTCACATGCTTTGAGTACTGTTTGATTTATACTTTGTGAGTAAATACTTTAAAGCCTCTTCCAGTACAATATTTGTGTTCGCCACTTTAAGAAATAAGTGCTCGAGTTTTGCCTGTGTCCTGCATGTATAAATTTACAACCTGTGCATTTTTGAACCTGTGAATAAGTTTCTGGCAAGTTTTAATCTTAATAAACAGTTTTCATAGTTATTAACAATTATCTCCTGGATATCAAAATCAATACAGATTATTACTTTTGCATAATTCCTCACAGGTGGATCTCGCACTGCTCTTTGATCACAATTCCACGCCTTACTAAAGGATAATTAAGCTCTCATTTACAGCAGTTGAAAAGCTACTCAGTGGTGTCAGCCAAGCAAACTGCCCTGTTGCCTAACTTTCTATTCATGCCTCAAAGAGTGTGCTCTCCTCCACATGGGAAGGGCTGTCAGTGTTTCAGGAATAACAGAGTGATGGCAACTATCACACTGGTGCACCACCTCACTCCTCCAAGCTGCCACAAGACCCAGAGGGCCAGAGTAGCAGCTCAGTCCTATGTTTTCAAATGTGTTTCATTTAACAAGGTACAGAGGGTTTCAGCCTTGATTTAGCACTGTATCATATGGCGTGAAATTGTAATAAATTTATGCACATTTCTTCAAGGATGATTTGATTTTCTCTATTAGAAAAAGGTGGCATCTTAATTTAGGTGCAAATTATATCACACTGCCATCATGCCATCAATGAGAATAATGCCTCTACATTTTATCAGGTAATGCATATGCAAATGAGGTACAAAATGTGACAGTTGCCCCACTGGGAATTGCAGCACCTTTCCACCTGACCCATCCTGATCTTTTTACTTTTGTCTTCCAATGTTCCAGAGCACAGAAAAGCTTTTCCCACTTCCTTCTTCTGCTCTTTACCACCCTAGAGTCACCTTGTCCACACCTACTGAAGTCTGCTCTCTGAAAAAGTTCATGTGAGGGAAAGAAAACTGCTGGATGACACAGTGCTGTCTGTCTTGCAATCTGCTGGTTGTAATTCTAGTTTCTTCAGTCATTTACGCTTGAGGTGAGGAGAAAGTTCTTCACTGAGAGAGTCATTGGCTACTGGAATGGGCTGCCCAGGGAGGTGGTGGAGTCGCTGTCCCTGGGGCTGTTCAAGGCAGGATTGGACGTGGCACTTGGTGCCATGGTCTAGCCTTGAGCTCTGTGGTAAAGGGTTGGACTTGATGATCTGTGAGGTCTCTTCCAACCTTGGTAATACTGTGAGACTGTGATTCTGCATTAAGTCTTGTGCTCTAGACCCTTCACTGCTCTTCTTTTGACATGCTCCAGTCTTGAACTAAAAGTCCCCAAAATGAACACACTACTCTAGATGTGGCCTCACCACTGCAGAGTACAGGGGCATGATCACTTTTCTGGCTCTGTTAGCCATACTATTTCTGATATTGGCCAGGATGCTGCTGGCCTTCTTGGTCACCTGAGCACACTGCTGGGTCATGTTCAGATAGCTGTCAACCAGCACCCTCAAGTCATTCTCTGCATAGCAGCTTTCCAGCCACTCTGCCCTAAGCATTGCATGGGGTTGTTGAGACCCAAGGATAGCCACGTTGAAATTCTCATAAGAGTGTCTAGAGATTGGACAAGAGGGAATGGTTTATGCTGAAGGAGAGTAGCTTTACACTAGATCTTAGGAAGAAGTTCTTCAGTATCAGGGTGGTGAAATTCTAGAATAGTTTGCACAGGGTGGTTGTGGATGCCCCCTTCCTGAAGGTGTTCAAGGCCAGGTTGGATAAGATCCTGAGAAATCAAGACTAATTGAGATGTGTCCCTGCCCATGGCAGGGAGGTTGGAGCAGATGATCTCTAAAGTCCCTTCCAACCTATGCCATTCTATGATTCTCATATCACTTGCCTTGGCCCATTCATCCAACCTGCCCAGATTCCTCTGCAGAACCTACCTAACCTTGAGCAGATGAAAACACTCTCCTAAGTTGATGTCTTCTGCGAACTTACTACGGGTGCACTCAAGTCCCTTGTTCAGATCATCAATAAAGAAGTTAAATAGAACTGGTCCCAACACTGAGCCCTGAGGAGCACCTCTTGTGACTGGCTGCCAACTCGATTTAACACCATCAACACAACACTTTGGGCCTGCTCATTCAGTTAATTTTATACCCAGTGAAAAGTGGAGCTGTTCAAGCCACGAGCAGCAGGAAGCAGTTTCAAAACTTTTACTACAGTCTAGGATGACAACATCCACAGCCTTTTTCCTCATCCACTAGAGAAGTCACCTTGTCACAGAAAGAATCACAGAATCAAGCAGGTTGGAAGAGACCTCCAAGATCAGCCAGACCAACCTAGCACCCAGCCCTATCCAGTCAACTAGACCATGGCACTAAGTGCCTCAGCCAGGCTTTGCTTGAACACCCCCAGGGACGGTGACTCCACCACCTCCCTGGGCAGCCCATTCCAATGCCAATCACTCTCTCTAGGAAGAACCTCCTCCTAACATCCAGCCTAGACCTCCCCCGGCACAACTTGAGATTGTGTCCCCTTGTTCTGTTGCTGGTTGCCTGGCAGAAGAGACCAACCCCTACCTGGCTCCAGCCTCCCTTCAGGTAGTTGTAGACAGCAATGAGATCATCCCTGAGATCAGATTAGTTGAGCAGGACATGCCTTTCATAAATCTATGCTGACTGGTCTTGATCACCTAGTTGTCCTGTTTGTGCAGTGTGATGGCATCCATTAAACATTCTTCCTATACCAACTACCAGAAAATACATGAAGCATAGAAAAATACACATCCTGTCTGCTTGAGTACAAGACAGATCAGAAGTCAGTTTCTCAGATTCATGACTTCACCATCAATGAAACAAAAGAACCTTAAGACAGAATATACACCAAAAAAAAAACCCAAACACCCCCACAGTTTTCCTTAAACAACAAACTTCTCACCTTCAAGTGCATCATTTCGAATGCTCCTCTCCTTTATTAGCACAAAAGCACCGAGAACAAAACCCATCATGCTTTAGAGGAAGCGCTGATAAATAATCAGCTTTTAGAAGAAGCACTGATAAGTAATCTGGCACTACAATTTTTAGGATGCATGGTTCCTTTATTAAAATCAGCCTTCCAGCACTAAAATGAGAAATCTCAGGAAATTAGACTTTTGTTTCTGCTGCACTGCAATGGCTCTGAGAAGGCAGAGCGCTCGCTAATTTACAGCGCTGACATCGCCAATTCCACCAACTGATGACTACCTACAGGCTTTGCCGCTGGTTTGAAACAGCGCTGAACTTTAGCCAGCGCAGGAGTTTGATTATGGAGGCAATCTCTTCTTGTCCTATTCATTATGCTGATAAAACAGCAGCTAGCACTTCACATTAGGCACAACTCCTACTTTAATTACAGCGGTTTTACTAAAGCCTGTCTTTTTGGTGACACTTCAGGAAATGTGGAGCCTGCACATGTAATGTAAAAACAACTAATTATAGATTGTAATAGAATCAACCAGGTTGGAAGAGACCTCCAAGATCATCCAGGCCAACCTAGCACCCAGCCCTAGCCAGTCAACCAGACCATGGCGCTAAGTGCCTCAGCCAGGCTTTTCTTGAACACCTCCAGGGTCGGTGACTCCACCACCTCCCTGGGCAGCCCATTCCAGTGGCAAATCACTCTCTCTGTGAAGAACTTCCTCCTATCACTGCTGCTTGCATTAGATGATGGTCCCTGCTATTTTGATACTCTGTATGGAGAAAGGCCTGTTGCTGGATGGCAGTTCAAGCATAGAATCAAGTTCTTTCACTTCATCGATTTCATATTAAATACATAAAAGTTTGATTTGACGAATATTTAGACAAGTGTTTTTCTACAGATGATGACAGATTAGTCAAGTCACTCCAAAAATGAAATCAAATGTTGAATTTAATCAATAAATTATCACAGTGGCAGTCAGATTCATAAACATTATTAAGTACAAACCTGGTAGGAATAAATCGTAGAATCAGTCAGGGTTGGAAGGGACCACAAGGATCATAGAATCAAACAGGTTGGAAGAGACTTCCAAGATCATCCAGGCCAACCTAGCACCCACCCCATCCAGTCATCTAGACCATGGCACTGAGTGCCTCAGCCAGGCTTTTCTGGAACACCTCCAGGGACAGCAACTCCACCACCTCCCTGGGCAGCCCATTCCAATGCCAGTCACTCTTTCTGAGAAGAACTTCCTCCTAACATCCAGCCTATACTTCCTCCAGCACAACTTGAGACTGTGTCCCCTTGTTCTGNCCCTGTCATGGGCAGGGACACTCTACCCTAGATCAGGCTGGCCACAGCCTTATCCAGCCTGGCCTCAAACACCTCTCTGGGCAACCCATTCCAGGGTCTCACCACTCTCATGGGGAAGAACTTCTTCCGCATGTCCAGCCCGAACCTACCCACCTCCAGCTTTGCTCCATTCCCCCTAGTCCTGTCACTACCTGATATTCTAAGAAGTCCCTCTCCAGCTTTTTTGTAGCCCCCCTGCAGATAGTGGATAGCCACAATAAGGTCACGTAGCTGGGAACAAGTGGTACCTCACATGAATGCTGAGGTACCCAATATTTCTAGTAGGAAAAGCCAGTCTGTTCCAGAAAACTACTAAGCATACTTTCCCTACATTAACAGTTCTGTTTCTAAAAGTGGCCTACTAGTCAAAAACTTAAATGCAGATACTGAATGCCCTGATGCCAACAGCAACTCTCAGCACTAGCCTATAAACAAATGAGGTCCAATACAATCTTGTTGCAGAAGCGTGACCCAGGTCTGCCCAGCTGCCACCAAGAACAAAGCTGCAGTTCCCCATGAAGCTCTATGCAGAATGGCTTGTTTGCAGAGGGGATATTAAGTGTCCATTTAAAAACAAAGGAAAGAAAGAAAACAAAAAAAGAAACAGTTTGTTGTTGGTTTTTTTTTTCAACCTTTTCTTCATGAACAGAATCAAAAGGTGCAAGACTATATACAGACTTCAGAACAGCACATAACCTTCCCTCACTAAGCAACCCCCTGGCTTGTCCCATGCTTCAGCGGGCTCAGTGGTGGCTGCTGCATCACCAGCACGCTGCATGCTGGATCATCCCTTGAATATAACTTGAGTGGGAGCCAGCCAGCCATGGCAAGGATAGACTCATGGGCACTAAACAGAAAAAACAAAGTCAATTTGGAGGTAATTACGTGTTGAGTGTCCTTCTTAACCTGCAGCTGTTGGGGGCACTCAGCACATATGGCTGCGGCTGATGAAATTTTTGAAGTCACTGAAATTTATAAGGTTACCTTGGCAGGTCACTCGACTTGAATGGTGGAGTTTTTTTTCTTGCAAGTGCACAGCAACAGCTGAGAGCAAAACTACACTGTTTACTGACTGTAAATGGGGAGTGCAGTCGTGCTGCATCAGGAACTGCTCACAGACCAAAACCGAATCAAAACTTCTCAAGTGCTCCAGGGCAAATGACTGAGGGAGAATGAGAAGACAGACAGGAACAATTACCGTCTCCTTTACAGCCCTGTACCACTGTCCTGGCTCTAGCCACCCCTTTCTCCCAGCCTGAAAAGAGACAGAAGCATTTGTAAAGATGCTGCTTCCCTCTCCAGCTGCTTCATGCCCTTGGATGTAGGTACTCCTGCAGTGAGGAGGGAAACTCCTCGTGGCCCTCAGACTAGTTTTTTTAGTTCAGTGAAGAATTTTGACCATCTTTTTGGATGGGAAATTTCTTGAGAAAGATCACTTTTCTTTATTTTTTCAAAGAAACACATAGATAAGAAGGTTTTCACTCACAGACTCTTGACCACTTGCTGTTCCCCTAAGATTCCTGTCACACATCGCATGACCAAGTGTAAGGCCAAGTGTAAGGTCCTGCACCTGAGTCGGTGCAATCCCAGGCACAGATACAGGCTGGGTGATGAATGGCTGGAGAGCAGCCCTGAGGAGAAGGACCTGGGGGTCTGGGTCGACGAGAAGCTCAACATGAGCCGGCAGTGTGCACATGCAGCCCAGACAGCCAACCGAGTGCTGGGCTGCATCAAGAGAAGTGTGGCCAGCAGGGCAAGGGAGGTGATTCTCCCCCTTTACTCTGCTCTCGTCAGACCCCACCTGGAGTACTGTGTGCAGTTCTGGAGCCCCCAATACAAGAAGGACATGGAACTGCTGGAGCGGGTCCAAAGGAGAGCCACGAAGATGATCAGAGGGCTGGAGCACCTCTGCTATGAGGACAGGCTGAGAGAGTTGGGGCTCTTCAGCCTGGAGAGGAGAAGGCTTCGAGGAGACCTTATAGTGGCCTTCCAGTATTTGAAGGGAGCCTACAGGAAAGCTGGGGAGGGACTATTTACACGGTCTAGTAATGTTAGGACGAGGGGGAATGGGTTTAAGCTGGAAGAGGGGAGATTTAGACTGGATGTTAGGAGGAAGTTCTTTACAGTGAGGGTGGTAAGGCACTGGAATGGGTTGCCCAGGGAGGTTGTGGATGCTTCCTCCCTGGAGGTGTTTAAGGTCAGGCTGGATGAGGCCTTGGGCGAGCTGCTCTAGTGGGAGGTGTCCCTGCCTGTGGCAGGGGGTTGGAGCTGGATGATCCTTGAGGTCCCTTCCAACCTAAACCATTCTATGATTCCATGACACCAGGTGTGTGGCTTCAGCTATAGCTGAAATGACTATCTTTTATTAAAGACATTATTACTTAAAACAAACACAATTCAGTTAAGGTTCTTATTTCTAGTCAGTTCTTTGTGCTATGCCCACCACCACAGAGCTGAATCCTTGGCTTTAAGAGAAGCCAATCGCTGAAGAGCTGTCAAAATCCAGTAAGCCTTAGTGGTCTTGATGATGCCAAAATTCTCTTCCCCTACTTACAAATCCCTTTTCTGCTCTGACAACTGAGGGGCCTCAACCACAGCCTGCAATGAAAATAGCCATAACCCTGCTCTATAAAGAGAAAATATGTCCTACAAATTATTTTTCTTTTTCTTTCTAAGTTGTTAAAACAGTGCCTGTTCTGTGCCTACAAACAGGTCTTACAAAGAGACCAACATTAGCTGCACTGTGAGTAAAGCACAAAGTGAGAAGTCATCTGACTCAGAGGACCTGAAATGATCTTCCCCAAAAATGATGTGGCTCCTTTGCATTCATCACTCTGTAGTGAGGCTCCAGCGTTCAGCACTGTACAACACAAGTTCAGTGTTATTACAGAGCATTTCCATGCAAGTCATGGTGGAATTGTGTCAGCAGTTTCAGAGAACTAATCATGATAAGTGTGTTGCAAGCTTCTTTACAGTTTCTTAATCAGTAAAAATGTAGAGCTGAGCGATTTATGGAAGATGCAAGTTTTGGATGTACAGAGGTTATACTATAAGAAAGCAGCAGGACTATCTTACTGAGTCCTTGCCATTTCATAGAATCAGTCAAGGATGAAAAGGATCACAAGGGTCATCTAATTCCAACCCCCCTGCCATGGGCAGGGACACCCTACCCTAGCGCAGGCTGGCCACAGCCTCATCCAGCCTGGCCTTAAACACCTCCTGGGATGGGGCCTAAACCACCTCCTCAGGCAACCCAGTCCAGGCTCTCATCGCTGTCATGCTTGACAACTCCCTCCTCACATCTAGTCTGAACCTACCCACCTNAGCAGCCCAGGCTCTGGTTAGCCCTCGGGGCTGCAAGTGCACACTGCTGGCTCATGTTGAGCTTCTCGTGCAGCAGCACCCCCAAGTCCCTCTCCTGAGGGCTGCTCTTCAGTCAGTCATTGCCCAGCTTGTATTTGTTCTTGGGATTGCCTCAACCCAAATGCAAGACCTTGCACTTGGTCTTGCTGAACCTCATGAGATTGGCTTGTGCCCACCTCTCCAGCTGTCCAGGTCCCTCTGGATGGATCCCTTCCCTCCAGTGTGTCTGCTGCTGCACCACACAGCTTGGTGTCGTCAGCAAACTTGCTGAGGCTGCACTCACTGCCATGTCCGTGGCACTGACAAAGATATTGAACAAGACTGGTCCCAGCACGAACCCTGATCCCATGATCCTCATGATGTGGTACAATAAGACATAAATAGGTGTGCTCTATGGAAATCTTACCCATTTTGTATTGAAATCAGCTACAAATCCCTAGGTGTTCTGGTTTAGAGCTTCCCAGAGACCCAAAGCCCCAAAACCAAAATTAAAATATAGGATGCCTCCCCTCTCCCCACTTTGATAAACAATATATTAGGTAGAAAGAGTGAGAAGGGGTACAACACCCAAAGGAAACAGTCTAGCACTGGTTTTGGAAGTTCAAAAAAAGACTTTAACAACAACTAAAGAGTATTTAAGGTAAGGGAATTTACAGAGGTATAAAAGAAGGAAAGGCAGATACAAAAGTACATGCAGAACCAGATTGACAACAATGGATTGCCTGGATGGAGGTGGATGCAGGAGGTAGCTGGTCAGCCATGCTGGTCAGCCATGTGGTTAGCTGGCCATGTGGCACAGCTGGAGCAGCGAGGGTGTCACTCCTCGGGTGAGACAGGCAGCAGAGAGAGAAAGAACAGAAAGTTCATTCACCTCTTATAGGGTTGCAGACATGAAGTGTGAGCGGGGTAACCTTTTACCTGGAGGGACCTCCTACTAGGAAGGGTCAGGAGCACCTCGGGTCAGGTTCCAGACCATCTCCCAGTCCCCTAGAGGCTTAACCTGTAGCGACAAGCTTAATGCAGGAAAAATTAAACATTTTCTAATTCAAACACTACAAATAATTCTGAGGGACCTGCTCCAGTACCTAAAGCTGGTGTAGGTCTCCTGACTGGAGGAGTAGTCAGCCAGTCTTGTTGCTCCAAACTCTGTGAATGGATTTGAGATTCGTGTTGCTATGACTTGCTGACCTAAAAGATGGGAAGAAAATGAGTCTTTCCTACTCTGCAACCTCCAGGACAGCACTTTATTGTAGCATGCCTTACAGTATCTCTGATTTTGGAGGTGAAAAAGGAGCTCAGCTGAACTGAAGAGCCCTCTCTGCTCTCCTGAGGGTCTGTGGCTGAGAGCAACAATATGTCCATGCAGAGAAAAAGTTAACATGGGTAGGTTAGCATGAATGATCTTCCCCTGAAAAAATTAACTATTTTGTGAGCGACAGAAGATTGGAGAATTCTTCCCAAGTCAGTCTGGAAGCTGGAGGGAGCTGAGCATTTACCAGAAAGTCTTGCTGGAAAAGGGAGAAGGTGACATTATCAGTGAGTAAGGCAGCAGGTTTGGAAGTGGCTAGCCAATGATTTTGTCTAAAAAGGTTCACCTCAAGAGGATCAAAGACAGAATTAGTAGAAACTGGGAAGTCAAGAGTAAGCTTCATGTGTAAAACCTGTGTGACTTCTGTAGTGCCATCACTCAAGATCCTGTGACCTTTTGTCCCAAATGCTGTGTTCAATATTCAGCATCCTCCTTATCCACAGAAAAATCAGATTGCAGTGAGTACTGATTTCTGCAAAGGAAACAGTTAACAGTAAAGCACAGCTAGTTCTAGTTAAAGTTCCCCTGCTAGCTACAGGAGCTAATTGCAATCACAGAACTTCTTCCTTTTCCAAAGCACTAGCAATAGGTAATGGAAACATTTGTCTTACTTATCCTTTCTGAAGAAGCGTAAATCATACAAAATCACCACAACACTGGCTGTCCTGAAAAGGTATCAAGATGATCTGTTTATAAACGTTGTTATATAGCTGGAGACTAGGATGAAATATTGCTGGTGCTCACAATATAGTCCTGTTCACTAATCACACCGAGACATCAGAGGATCACACAGGCTTACAGGATATTAGGAGTTAGGAGGGACCCAAGGAGATCATCGAGTCCAACTCCCCTGCCAGAGCAGGACAATAGCATCTAACACAGATCACAGAGGAACACATCCAGACAGGCTTAGAAAGTCTCCAAAGAAGGAGACCCCTCAACCGCTCTGGGGAGCCTGTTCCAGTGCTCCTTACAGTATAGAAGTTCCCCCTTGTGTTGAGGCAGAACCTCTTTTGCTGCAACTTACACCCATTGCTCCTTGTCCCATCACAGGGAGCAAGTGAGCAGAACTTTGAAGAACAGGGCAGAAGGAAAAAAAAACCAGACTAAAAGGAAGGCTTTTCTGGAAAACCCTCCCTGTGGTGATCTTACGAAGGAAGGCTACATTTATGTCCTGTGTGAGGCAGAAAATCTGTATGTTGTTACTATTCCTTTAAATGTCCTTTAAGTGCTTTGACTTTATTGCTAATGTGGGAAGCGTGTGAATGATACACAGTATTTCCAGTAATGATACAAATGAATGACAACCTATTCAAACAGTTTAGACAGTGGTGGTAAAGACAAAAAAGCACACCAGACAAGAGAAGAGAAGATGTATGTCAAAAAATTACCTGTAGCTTGAATGATGCAGGAATAATTTAAAAGGTGCTATTAAAGCAGCAGAATTCAAATGAATGTCAGGCAAGTTTGAGACTAACATACTCTGAAACATTGTGATCAAAGGAATTATGAGCATTTAGCATGTGACGGAGAGCTTTCGCTTATTTATAGTAAGAAAAGTAGGGTACAAATTATTAATAACTCCTCTCAGTCAGCAAGTGCTAAAATGTAGCAGGAGGTAGTGCAATGGCGGCTCCAGGATGGTCTCATTGCTGTCTACAACTACCTGAAGGGAGGTTGTACAGGATGGTCTCATTGCTGTCTACAACTACCTGAAGGGAGGCTGTAGCCAGGTGGGGGTTGGTCTCTTCTGCCAGGCAACCAGCAACAGAACAAGGGGACACAGTCTCAAGTTGTGCAGGAGGAGGTCTAGGCTGGATGTTAGGAGGAAGTTCTTCCCAGAGAGAGTGATTGGCATTGGAATGGGCTGCCCAGGGAGGTGGTGGAGTTGCCATCCCTGGAGATGTTCAAGAAAAGCCTGTCTGAGGCACTTAGTGCCATGGTCTAGTTGATTGGGCAGGGCTGGGTGCTAGGTTGGACTGGCTGATCTTGGAGGTCTCTTTCAACCTGGTTGATTTTATGAAAGTCCTCCTTCTTAGGAGGTTTTAAAGGCAGATCACATACAGCCCAATTTGCTAAAACCCTTTTAAAAGACAATACAAGTTAGTGATGCTACTTCAGGGCATTCTCCTCGAAACCATTCAGCGATGCAGAAAGAACAAGGCCAGCACCCCAGCCAGTGCTCTTCCATTTCACTGGTTGTCAGCAGCATCCCAGATTTCCAATACAACACATAGAATTCCTCAAATTTGACTCCCAGAGTAAACCAATCAGAAGAATGATCTGCTTTTGCTGGACTAGATCGAAAACTAGCAGAGACGTGAGGCTGACAGAAACAAGAGACCAACTGGGAAATAAAGCCAAACCAACCAACCAAAACAACTGGAGAAAACCAACCAACTCTCAACAAAACTAAAACAAGGTGAAACTTGCTGTATCCTACAAGTTCCCTGGGAAGCCTAAACATTGGACTAGAAAAAGACAAGTATTTCCTCTGCAGCTGTCTCAAATCCCATGATTCTAAATCTCTAGAATCAGATTGACACCATCCACCTGTTTGCTATCTCAGGTGCTGACTAGAAAGCCTGTTGGGTTAGAATTGGATGTCAGTTCTCATGGAGATACCTTAGACAGTCATTCACTGCATCCTTGCATACTTACACTATCCCTGACAGATGTTTGTCCAACCTATATCCTAAAAAGCTCTACAAGCTCTATCAATTTCTTTGTTATCCCTAGTGTTGCAAATTTTGCCTGTAGAATCTGCACCTGGCACAAAATACCAACTCTTTCCCCTGAACAGAGTCAAAACTTGTGGAAAAACTCCACAGGTGCACTCAGATATCTGTGTTTAGTTGTATTTTTAGAAGCATGCCTACTGCTAGGCATGTACAAACTAAAATGAGCAATAAGCTAACCACAACTTAGATTTGAAGACTAAATAACAATTCAGAGTGCCAAAGAACCTCGACTTGCACTTCAGCTATATAGAAAAATCACTTCATCTACAAGCAATAAGAAGACACCACTAAGGTAGAGCACACCATCTGCTTAACAGAGCTCCATGACACTACACAACAGTTTATGATAAAAGTGAGGTGCCAGGAGGAAAGCAAACTGACTTAAAAAAATCTGTACCTATTACTCAACAGTTCCCTGTGTGTAATTCTAGTAACATCTGCTTTCCTCAGTGTCTAGTATCTACTTTTTCCTCTTAGCTCTGCCTAACCAAGAGAATTATGGCAGTGAAAGCTCCAGTCCTGGCCAGCACATCATCAACAGTACTGTTAATTAAATTCCAAGGTCAGATTGCAACCTTGCTGTTGCAGTATAATGAAGCACATAACCTTTGGAACGTGACAAAACTGAGATGAAAGCAATGGAAGCATAAAATAACTCTTTTTATATCTCCCTCTTTTTTTAGTGCATGAAAATGATCTTGTGAAATCTGTGCTATAGCCTCAGTTTCAGAAGAATTGAAGTTTGGGTAATGGAGGCTGTGATTTTCAGCAGAGACACGCAGACCAACATGAATTTGTTTGAGTGGCCTCAGTAAACTGTTTTGGGAAGCTGAACCGAACCGGCTTTAGTTTGATCAAAGAAAGTTGTCTCAGTAAAACTCACTTTGTATGGATATTCCTCTATACACATCCAGCCTTTTCTTGAAGAATGAAAAACAAACTGTGCAAGATAGTTTTGTAGAAACTAGCCATCATATTCTCAATCCATACAGACTCAAACGTAGCCATAACTGAAACCACAGTCTCACAGTATCACCAAGGTTAGAAGAGACCTCGTAGATCATCAAGTCCAAGCCGTTACCACAGAGCTCAAGGCTAGACCATGGCACCAAGTGCCACGTCCAATCCTGCCTACAATACCAATATTCATACAACAATTTGTCCTTATACTCTGATGTGTAAGAAGATGCTTTTTTTTCAGCCCCCCACACCCCTGACACTTTGTAATTCTTAGAAATCAGCACGGCTCTAGCACAGAAGATTGAGAAAAAGCCATGAATCAATTCCACACTACTCTGGACTTTGCGAGGGTCTAATTCATAGTAAGGACGCAGCCTAAGCCTTCTCCATTCTGTTTACACTGCTATCATTCTAGGCTAGATCAACAAGCCCTCCCGGCTTGAGCTGTACTGATTTGTAAGACCAGCTAAGAGCTTGCACATGCAGGAAGGCCTCGAGCACAAGCCCTACAAGGAAAGGCTGAGGGAGCTGGGATTGTTTAGCCTGGAGAAGAGGAGGCTTAGGGGTGACCTCATTGCTGTCTACAACTACCTGAGGGGTGGTTGTGGCCAGGGGGAGGTTGCTCTCTTCTCTCAGGTGGCCAGCGCCAGAACGAGAGGGCACAGCCTCAGGCTGCGCCGGGGGAAGTTTAGGCTTGAGGTGAGGAGAAAGTTCTTCACTAAGAGAGTCATTGGACACTGGAATGTGCTGCCCAGGGAGGTGGTGGAGTCGCCGTCCCTGGAGCTGTTCAAGGCAAGATTGGACGTGGCACTTGGTGCCATGGTCTAGCCTTGAGCTCTGTGGTAACGGCTTGGACTTGATGATCTGTGAGGTCTCTTCCAACCTTGGTGATACTGTGATACTGTGAAGGTGATTAATCTTTAGACAAAGAGATTGTTCATCTAGCACTTGCAAGAATCAATCTGCTACATCAAAGAATTTACTATGCAGGGAAAGAGCTTCATCGTGGAAAAAGGTGCTCCGGGACAGGCAGCGGGCTGGGGGCCTGGATACTCTCCTGCCATGTGGAAGAAGACCTGACTAATGAATTCATGCACTTACCCAATGAGGGCATTAGGGATGATGTTATTGCACACACCATGGATTTTCTCCCCTGTTTTGATCTAAACTGTTTCAGTAAGTTTTTACTGGAACTGCTATTTTCACTTAAAAACACTCCTTTTTTCGGTAAGTGAATATTTTATGGTAAGACATTTCCCAGCATATTCTGAGTCTTGTTTTAGATGGATAAGATCATGTCCAGAACAGCCATTAAGCTTCCTGAACACTTTCAGATACTTGCCAATCTAAATGCTAACCAGAGGTGACACTGCCTACTTAGAAAAGTCAAATGAAGTCATAGTCCACATTACTACAGCAGCAATAAAAGGGCAAGAAAATGAGGAGCTGTGCAATTAAAAACAATGAAAACAATAAATGGTTTAGAGTTTGTAAATGGCTGAGAAAAATTCTGAAGTGCAAGCATTTTCCTTCCCAGTCTAGAACACAGCTTGATAATAAGGAGCAAGGTACCAGAAGCAGAGAAGCTGCACCAAGAAATTCTAGGCTTGGTAGATTTTCCTCTTGCTTACTGTAGATTAAGCAAGCAGTGAAATACACTGGAACATGTTGCCCAGGGAGGCTGTGGATGCTTCCTCCCTGGAGGTGTTTAAAGCCAGGCTGGATGAGGCCTTGAGCAACCTGCTCTAGTGGGAGGTGTCCCTGCCTATGGCGGGGGGTTGGAGCTGGATGATCCTTGAGGTCCCTTCCAACCTAAACCATTCTATGATTCTATGATTCTCTATGCAGTGTAAGGAAAAAACTACTACCTACTAGAGGACAAGGCAGACTTCAAGGAGACACCAGCACTTTACAAAGAAAACACTGGGATTCTGCTATACTGATCACTTCTATAGGAATGGATGAAAGCAGATCTCAAGGCCTTTTATAGGCAGGTAATTAAAATACAGAACTTTGAGGAAAACTTGCACTGTAGTTGCAAAATGTATCTGAGGACAGAGGGGTGGAATTCTGAAACAACTGGCTGGAGGGCTGGGCCCAGAGAGTGGTGGTGAATGGTGTCACATCCAGTTGGCAGCTGTCACTAGTGGTGTCCACCAATGATCAGTGCTGGGCTTAGTCCTGTTCAACATCTTTATTGATGATCTGGACAAGAGGATTGAGTCCATCGTCAGTCAGCTGGCAGATGACACCAAGCTAGGACGTAGGAGAGCCCTGAAGAGGGACCTTGACAGGGTGGATGGGTGAGCAGAGGCCAATGGGATGAGATTTAACAAGGCCAAAGGGCAGGGTTCTACACTTTGGCCACAACAACCTCAAGCAACACTACAGGCTGGGGAGAGAGTGGCTGGAGAGCAGCCAGGAAGAAAGGGACCTGGGGGTACTGGTAGAGAGTGGCTGAACATGAGCCAGCAGTGTGCCCAGGTGGCCAAGACAGACAATGGCATCCTGGCCTGGATCAGGAACAGTGTGGCCAGTAGGACAAGGGAGGTTATTCTTCCCCTGTACTCAACACTGGTCAGGCCACACCTTGAGTACTGTGTCCAGTTCTGGGCCCCTCAATTCAAGAGAGATGTTGAGATATTGAGATATTGGAACATGTCCAGAGAAGGGCAAATAACCTGGTGAGAGGACTGGAACACAGCCCTGTGAGGAAAGGCTGAGGGAGCTGGGGGTGTGCAGCCTGGAGAAGAGGAATCTCAGGGGGGACCTCATTGCTGTCTATAACTACCTGAAGGGAGGCTGTGGCCAGGTGGAGGTTGGTTTCTTCTGCCAGGCAACCAGCAAGAGAACAAGGGGACACAGTCTCAAGTCATGCCAGGGGAGGTCTAGGCTGGATGTTAGGAGGAAGTTCTTCTAAGAGAGAGTGATTGGCATTGGAATGGGCTGCCCAGGGAGGTGGTGCGGTTGCCGTCCCTGAGGGTGTTCAGGCAAATCCTGGCTGAGGCACTTAGTGCCATGGTCTAGTTGATTGGACAGGGCTGGGTGGGTGCTAGGTTGGCCTGGATGATCTTGGAGGTCTCTTCCAACCTGCTTGATTCTATGAACTCTAAAAAATAAATTTTAAAACTTGGGTGTTTTTTTTCCTCCTTGGGAATTTATACCTCTTTTTATAAACATAAGAAGAAAGAAGTCTCCTCAGTTTTAATACTGACCTTGCTTATGTACATCCTTGCAGTTTAGATTTAACTCCTCACAACAGACTGCTAACTGGTGCCAGGTTTATCAAGCATTGTTTACATCTCAGCCTTGCTGTGAGTTACACTGAGCTAATCCACTTAGTGCACAGCTATCCATCTGCTGGCCTCAACCTGCCCCTTCATCTTTTCCTCAGAAGAGGAGATGCAACCTCGTTACACTTAGGCTAATCCAACATTAATCATGGGGGCTTTGGTAGGTTGGATGTTATTTTCTTCCTTACACCTTAAAAATGTGCAATGATACAGATGAGAAATAATGAGTTCCTGAAGGTGAGCAGATATAACTCTTCTCTGATAACAGCCTCAGACTTTCACAGTAGGGACCACACCTTGAGTAGGTGAAATAGCTCCTGCAGAGGCAGTTCATTCCTTGGCTGGAGGAAAAGACCATTTAAGATGCAAAATAAAGGCCACATTTTTATCCATTTAAGTAACATGGAAAAGAAAAAGAACATCTGTTTAGCTGCAATGGTACAAGTTTTTATGCAGACAAGCCTCAACACTGTTATGGTCAACAGAGGAGAGGAGGAGCCACCTACCCTGAAAATAACCATGAGCTGCTCTCTCCAGTTTTCCTGTTACTTTGAACTAATTCACTCAGGAACCAATTGGAATGGGCTGCCCAGGGAGGTGGTGGAGTCACCGTCCCTGGGGGTGTTCAGGAAAAGCCTGGCTGAGGCACTTAGTGCCATGGCCTAGTTGACTGGACAGGGCTGGGTGCTAGGTTGGACTGGATGATCCTGGAGGTCTCTTCCAACCTGGTTGATTCCATTCTATTCTATTCAGAATCATCCATCTTGTCACGGCAGACTTTAAATTAGCTTAAACATATACAGCCACTCGAATATTTCAGTGTAGCAAAGCAATGCAGCCAAGACAAAGCCAACTGAGGCATGCCACTGGATTTTCTTCAGAAGCAAGCTGAAGGCTGTGATACACTCCAGGAAGACCCACAAATGAACACAGCCCACACTGCTCAGGAGTGAAGCACTCATCACTGACGCTGCCCTCAGCAACAGGCACACAAAGCTGCAGCAGACTGAATTATTGAAGAAAACCAATCCACAGCAGGCTTTGTTTTTTTCCTCCAAGAAAGGGATCGTGGGAACAGTAAGATGCAGATAGCTCAGCATACCCTGGGAAATAGCAAGGTACTGTAATTCAGATGCCAGACCTTTGAAATACTGGAACTTTAGCAAAGGGAAAGACAACTCGGCTTGTACAGCACTTTCATTTTAATTTACTCTCATGCAATGGCTACTTTATTCTAGAGTTGTGATTTTATGATTATAGCTTCAAATCTGGCTTCCCAGTCTTCACTCCCTTCTAACACATACACACTCCCTGTTTTTCTGTCATCTACATCAGCTTTCAAGAAAAACTGCATTGCTTCCTACAAACAACTGGTTTCTTTATTTCTTCTTCCATGAATTTGATGACCAGTGTCTTTACAGTCATTCTCCCCACAGTCATTCACATTAATGGAGTCTGTCTTCACTCCCCACTCCTCTTAACATCATTGTTACCTCCTGGATAGTGTCTCTTTTCAGTTCCCACAACTCTGCTTTCATACTGTGTGCTAGTTTGAAGCAAGCTAGAATGTTTTGGTGAAAAGAACTAGATGACAGGCTGTGGAAGGAAAATAGTGGTGATGTCTACTTCCCTCATAGGCCTGCTGAGAGATATAAAAATAAGAATCCAAACATAGATAAGACACAACAACTTCTCCTGCTGGGGAGCTCCAAGCTGCAACTCTCTCTCTAACCTCACCCTCTGTTTCTCTGACTAATTCATTTTGCTTCCTAACCCCCTGGCCGAACCTCCATTCTTCCTTGGGAATGGGGTAAGGTTGAGAGGAAGGGTGGTTGGGAGCCTCTCCTGGGGACTCAGGTTTCTGGGAGGGCTGTTATGTTTCTGTATTACCTTTTACCTTGTATATTTCTGTATATAGCTGTATATGCTGTAAATATCTGCTTGTATATTGTGCTAAGCTGTAAATACAAGCTTCATTCATTTTCCAGAGCCACTGAGTCTAGTCTGGGTTATTTCCAAAGTTGGGAGTGGGGTCAGGGAACACCCAAACCATCACATATTGAAAATGTAAATGCTTGGTGCAAAACCAAAATACTTTCTTTTGTTGTTTAAGACTGACAGAAGCAGCTCTTTTTTTGGCTTTCTGTTCAGGTAAGGCTGAGTGGGTAGATGCTCTGAAGCAGTGTGTTTCAAGACTGCAGAGCTTTGCACGTTGTCACTCTGAAATTTAACAGCCATCTTGCCTCGTGGCATCTTTGGACCTCTTCACCTCAACCTCTTCACTTATTTTAACTGAAAGAAGCTTCACTTCCTATTAGCTTTGATCCACTTCACAACAAATCAGAATTAATGTAGGCTAAGGAAGCCAGAAAAAATCAGAAATGAATTTCCAGCATCCCGACATGTAGCCTCTAGGGAATTATTAGGCTTGGTCTCCAAGACCAAGCTGCTAAGACTTCAGTGGGCAAAAATGTTGTGACCGTAACTAAAAGGAAACAACTGAAAGAACATGAACACTCTGCTATGATTTAGGTTTAAACAAGGACATCAACATTAGGAAAGGATTTGATTTGTGGCAAACACGAAAAGAAATAAAGCCAAGTACAAGTGTTGCTATTTCACAACCCACTGTGCAAACATTGCTGCAGGCACTCTGGGTTTTATTGCTCATTAGTAAATAATCAAGTTAAAAATAAGATGGTTGGGAAACTGCTGATTGATGAGGAATAAAATAATATGACATAAACATCTGTCTCCCAGTCTAATATGTGTTAGTAGAAGACATTGCTAAGGCACTTGAATGCTCAATGCACTGATGTGATAGTGATTACACTGGGAACAGTGTAAAGCAACTACAGCTGTCATTCCCTTTCCCACAAGGGGAACATTACAGAAATGCAGGTCCTCATTGTTTACTTCCAGAATGCCAAAGACTTCCACATGAAACAAATTTTCTTTCCATAGAAAACTGCTTCAACACTCCAGAGCTCTCAAGCTCTTAATTTCAGAATGTAAGCCCTCCTTTACTGGGAAGAACTTAACCAGCTACAGGCAGCAACAGTTGACATAACCTCTCACACGCATCCAGATCTACTTTGTCAGACACACAGATAGACCTCAGTAACAAGGAGCTTGCAAAGCTTAAGCATTAAGTAAAGATTTCTGACACAGGTATCCGTACTTCAGTAAGGAACTTCCCTGGTAGAGAAAAACACGCAAGCTTTTCTCTCAAGGCATCTCATTCAGTGGTTTCCTCTGCTGGGCTCCACCCTTAGAGAACGAAAATCACCACAAATGTAACTACTGAACCCAGGAGTTCACTCATACTTCCCCTGTACTCAACACTGGTCAGGCCACACCTTGACTGATGTGTCCAGTTCTGGGCTCCTCAATTCAAGAGAGATGTTGAGATGCTGGATCACATCCAGAGAAGGGTGACAAAGCTGGTGAGGGGTTTGGAGCACAGCCCTATGAGGAGAGGCTGAGGGAGATGGGAGTGTTTAGCCTGGAGGAGGCTCAGGGGTGACCTCATTGCTGTCTATAACGACCTGAAGGGAGATTGTAGCCGGGTGGGTGTTGGTCTCTTCTCCCAGACAACCAGCAACAGAACAAGGGGACACAGTCTCAAGTTGTGCTGGGGGAAGTCTAGGCTGGATGTTAGGAGGAAGTTCTTCACAGAGAGAGTGATTTGCCATTGGAATGCGCTGCCCAGGGAGGTGGTGGAGTCACCGTCCCTGGAGGTGTTCAAGAAAAGCCTGGCTGAGGCACTTAGTGCCATGGTCTAGTTGATTGGACAGGGCTGGTTGCTAGGTTGGACTGGCTGATCTTGGAGGTCTCTTCCAACCTGGTTGATTCCATGACACTGAAGTGAATTCCTCCAAAGATGACAGAAATACTATTCCTCCCAGATGCCAGCTGCACCTTGCTCCTTTGGCCTATCTTCACACAAAGAAGAAAGGCTACATTCACCATGATCATCTCTCTGCATTATTGAAACCATAACCATCACATGCAAATATAAACCAGCCTCACTCTCTTCCCCAACTTAAGATCAAAACACTGAGCCAGTACCCAGCATTGCCAAACTGCCTGCCTTCTGTGTTCATACAATGGTTTGTTTTCCATACTTCAAGAAATAGATACGAATTAAACTGAAAAAAATAATAAATCCATCCTGTAACAGATGCAAAAAAAAAAAAGATATTAGCATTTACCTCAGATTACAATAAATATATTCAGATCTTTAACAAGTCAATTGTAGACAGAGTTATGAGAAGATACTTTCATATTTAAAGTATCCACACCACTGAAAAGGAAATTACTCATGCAAGAGTTCAAGAAAGGATGGTAGTTACTAGCAGAAATACTAAAACTTGGCTGAAAAAGACCCTTGATTTGATAGAGAAGCAGTAAGGGAATGGAAGAGGCAGTATTTTCACAATTTAGTCAGAGTACAATACCATACCACCTAAACCTCCTTCTGAAACATAAATGTACACACAGTGAAATTCTTTCAAAAGAACATCAATGCAGATTGCTAACAGTTAAGTGAAACTGGTAAGAAACCAGGGCAAATAGAGTCCAGAATGGTACTGACATCTTGGATTTATGTAACATCCTCACAACTCCAAACCAATGCACAATATACTTAATTTCTAATCTGACATATTCAGCTGCAAGTAGGAAGCAGCTAGACTGGGGAAAGAACGGGCAGGAAACAGTACCAAGGCACAGGAGAGAAATATCTAAGAAACATGCATGGCTAGTATACCAAAAGAGACAGGCATCACAAAAGCAGGAAGGAAAGTAGAGGCAGGCAGAGAACAGCAAGTGAGATTAATTTCCCATGCAACAGGGCTGCAGTGAAGGTATGGCAAGCTTGTCAAGCGGCACAGACAGAGCCAACGCCACAGGGTGTCGCGGCTACCTGTTTGCTGCTGCGGGAGAACATGATCAAAGCTCACGCAGATCAGTGTGATCAGAGTGATGCCACCTGGACTCCAGACCCTTCAATGTGAATTGTACCAGAGACCTTTATTGATCGCTTTGGCTCTCATTATATAGTCTTGAGCAGAGAGCACACACCTACACGTTAGCATGATTAGGCAAGAACAACCCAGTCTTCTACACACACCGTGCCTTGTTTTCCTCACGAATGAGATGACCACTCATCTGTCCTTTCTCAGATAAGGTAGCCAGCAGCTGTGGGAATCAAGGCCAGCATTTGCTTATTATTATTCTTCTTACACTGCATTCCCACAGCAGTCCACAGCCAAACCCATGTCTATCAGAGCACCATGAATGGCTGCCACCTTACCCACTGTTCAGTTTGTCTTCCATAAGCGCCACCACAGAAGTGTGTTACAGAGCCCACCACATACACAGATCTCACACAATAACTAGAATCACATGTATTTTAATATCATTACACCCAGCATCAACACCTCCTGGTTTCCAGCCTATGCAAGAGTTCTCTGGTGGGTTAGGCTTGGCTAACAGTCAGGTGCCCACCCAGCTGTTCAACTCATTCCCACTCCTTGGCAGGACAGGGGACAAAATAAGATGAGAAAGTTCATGGGTCAGGACATGAAGACCACTTACCAATTACCATCATAGGCAAAACAGTCTCAACTTGGGGAAAATGGCATTTATTGACAATTAAAATAAACTCTGTGAGAAACAAGACAAATATAAGCCTAACATACTTCTTCCCTCCTTTTCCATTTTCAACTTCACTATAGACTTCTCTACCTATTCTGAGTGGTACAGGGGCACTGTGTGATCAATATATAGCAGTTTCTCTCTGCCACTCCTTCCTTCTCACATTTCCTCTGCTTCAGCTTTGGCTGTAGAGGATATCTGGTCCAGCACCAAGGAGAACTGTTCTCCCCCACTAACATAGGTATTCCCTCTGCCATCTCTCACATTTTTCTCCTTTCTCCTATGCCTGTCCAGCTCAGCTTGACTGAGGAGCTCTTGTGGTTTGTTCTGTGGTGAGTCTGTGGGATTCAGATGGAACATTCACATCAGACCACTCACGGTCCAAGCACTTCATGTGTTAGAAGTCAGGGTAGTATCCAGGATGGACTAAAAAGGTCTGGTTGTGAAGACCCCTTGCAGCAAGTAACATTGCAGCTCCAGAAGGGTAGGGAAAAGGAGAGGCTGGCCTCCGAACACAGTATTTCAGCCCAAAGTCCAGAAATAGGATGGATAGATAGGTGAATTTTCCTGAAAGACAGTGAGGGGAATCAGAAAGGTGGTCATGCCTCACTTAGGGAGGATTAGGAAGTTTCTTCAAAGGCCTCTTATCATCCTTCAGGGCCTTCTTAACCAGTTCTGCCCTTTTTCTCCTTCATACCTACCATATTTTGCTCTTCCAAACTGAATTGCTATTCTCACAGCCCTGTAAAGCTCCTTTTTTTTCTTCCACCACCTCCCATCATCTCATTGCAGATAACTAAAATTCAATATTCTCCTGACCTTCCCTTGCTTTGCCCTGAGCTGAATGCACCAAGACTGATGAACCATCAAGTAGTCTCTGTGAGCAGTAGCTGTACCTTAAGATACAAGGTGGGGAGTGCATTCCCTTGGTTCCATTCAGTCCACTCCTGAACACACAGCAGTCTTCACAGCCTACAGCTGGGGACCAGACAGTACTATACAGTGCATTCCACACATGTATGGGGAGTGCACAGATCCATGCTGCTGCAGACACTGCTCTTTGCTATTCCACTTTGGACTGATTTTCTACTCTACAGAGAAGTTGTGAAGCTCAGAAGACATCTAAGAATTAAAACAGATTAGGTAATGCAGGCATCCATTCATGCTCAGAGCCAAGATGTTCCTAACTCAGCCAGTTCTTGGACTCAGGTTTCTGGGAGGGCTGTTGTGTTTTGCTATTACTTTTACCTTGTACATTTCTGTATATATCTGTATATACTGTAAATATCTGTTTGTAAATTGTGCTAGCTGTAAATATAAGCTGAGTCTAGTCTGGGTGATTTCTAAAGTGGGGGGGGGGTGGGGGACACCCAAACCACCACAACAACTCTACACTACTTTTCCGTCACACTGGGCTGCTATTAACTTCAAAGTGTTGGGAACTTAGAAGACTCCAGAAGGTTGCCATCCCGGTATGCTGGTAACAACTGCCAAAAGGTCATACAGAAGAGGCAGGAACAGAGCACTAATTCTCCTGAGCAGACTCTGAAAAATGGCCCACTCACCTATGTGGTTTCCATGCACTAGTAGTCATCTCATGTTCCAGAATGCAATCACAGTATCACCAAGATTGGTAGAGACCTCATAGATCATCAAGTCCAACCCATTACCACAGAGCTCAAGGCTAGACCATGGCACCAAGTGCCACATCCAATCCTGCCAGTTCCAGCTCACTGCCAGGCCCAGAGCCATGGCTGTCTGTGGAAAACACAGACACATTGGCAAGGATTAGCAGAAATACTGTCTTGAAAAACAGCAAGATTGAGACAGCATCAATTTCATCAAAGGGTTCCTTCAAGCACACCTGCAGCAGGTGTAAAGTTTTGTCACTACAGTGTCCTGCAGTGCATGCATGGAAGTGATGAGTTTGGTTAAGCAAGTACCATGATATCACTGAGAAACAAAATGAGCTCTAATGAAGGCTTTAGGTCCATGGCCATATATGAGCAATAGTGCCATAAGAATTGCCAAAAGCACTTCATTGTGTTTGGGTCATCGGCATTAGACAGACAAAAGGGCTTGGTGGTTTTTCTCAGGGAGGGTCAAAGGGCTCCACAGAACAGTCTTTCCTCAGAGGGCCTTGTACTACCTTTGTAGAGGAGATGCCCATCCAAACAGATCAAACTATACTTAGTCTAAAGCAACCTCCCCAAAGACACATAATAAAGATAAGTAATATGTTATCACAGTTAATGAAAACACCATCAATTACATAATTTAAATGACTTAAGTACAGTTGCTGGGAAGTAATGTTGCACAAAGAGGGAAACTGAAGAGATGATCCAAAAAGTTTCTTCTCCAGTTTTTGCCAGTCAATAGACAAAGCATTTCACAAGCTGACTGGGACCTCTGCTGCAGCTAAGAAATTCTGGAGGGAAAATACATATCAGTACATTCAAGCAGCTAAAATGTACAGGGCATGGTGTGGCCAGCAGGAGCAGGGAGGTCATTCTGCCCCTGTACTCTGCACTGGTTAGACCACACCTTGAGTACTGTGTCCAGTTCCGGGCCCCTCAATTTAAGAAGGACATTGAGATGCTTGA
>WAAF01019586.1:0-89780 GCA_013400475.1 Tricholaema leucomelas
TTCCAACCTGGTTGATTCTATGATATATGACCCACAAACATCACAACACTCCACACAGGAAATATGAAATTCTAACCTACTTTAACAGCGACCACAGCATATGTACTTTCCAATGAACTGTCTGTCCACACATTGACACATACAGAACACAAAAAAAATTAAGTTCTCCAAACTTACCAAATTAAATAAATTGCGTCTAATTTGCTGTATAACTCCAGGAAACGCAGGTTTCAGCAGCTCCTGATAGCTTGCAGGCCATGTCCTATAACTGTCATCTTGTTCTATATCATTAACCCACTAAAACAAAACAGGAAGCCTTTTGAAAAAAACACACATTAAAGTAAAATACCTATGTATAAAGAAAGATATTTTCAAACACATTGAAAGCCTGCAAAAAGTAAAATCATTGGGTTTTGTTGGAGAAGTAACAGAAAATAAGTTCTAGAATTATTAGGGTTTTTTTTTTTTTTTCATTCAAACAGGGATTTTTATTTGTGGTATATAATAAAACTAATAGATGGGAAAGGAAACAACACAAACCGTTGTATCAGGATGTGAGTAAAACCATTTTGTCAAGTGTAGAACCTGCTTTCACAATACCAGTGTCATAAAACCAGAGAGATGCAAGTAACACTGCATAACCATCTTGTAAGACAAATCTAGTATTTACCTACAACCCAAAGAACCACTTTATATATAAAACATCATTATATATATATAAACATATATAAAATATATAAAATCTAATTAATATATGGCAGATTTATTCCTCTACTGGTATTTTTGCAAGTGCAAAACAGTGAAATATGATTAATACAGGTGAAGACAATTAGGGTCTCTTTCCACTGGAATATAACCTTTGTAATGCAAACTGTAGACACTTTGAAGCAGAAAGAAAAAGCTGAGTCATTGGACAGTTAGAAACAAGGTACTTAAGCTGTCCACAGCATACTTATCTACTGTCTTGCATAATGCAAAGGTATTATAGAGCCAGATGACTTGCTCTAAAGCCAAACTCTTTAACTATGAATGTGCAACTACTCTTAGATACATTCTTCCTTTAAACATTCTATATCTTACAATTTCAGTAAAGGTATAGAGTACAGATAATGACTCCTAAAGTCACTGAAGGGATATAATTCTCTAAAACATTTGTCAGGGTTTGATTTGAATCTGCTGATGATATGCAATGCCATGCTGCCATGATGGCAGCTTCAAAAGGAAAGTGCTAGTTAGAGCATAATGTCACAGGGCCTGAAGTTCAGATTGCAACATCAGAAGCTTCCTGTTCTGGTTGCTGCTTCTGGTTTTTGGGGTGTTGGTCTTTTCTGCTTGGCAGGCTGTGGGCTTGGGTAGGGAGAACTGTTTTTATTGCTGGCTTCTGCATTTTGCTGAATGTTTCCTGCAAACAGGCTACAGGTTAATAATGCACTGTATTATCTCAGAGAATTTTTTATCTCTATCTAGGCTTTTGTGTGGTACTCTCCCTCCTGTCTGTGTGTGTGCTAGTTTGAAGCTAGATAAAATGTTTTGGTGAGAAGGACTAGATTACAGGTTGTGAAAGGAAAACAATGGTGGTGTCTACTTCCCTCATAGGGTTGCTAAGATGTATACGATTAAGAATCAAAACATAGATAAGGCAGTTCTCCTGCTGGGGAGCTCCAAGCTGCATCTCTCTAACTTCACCCTCCATTTCTATGACTGATCCACTTTGCTTCCTAATGCCTTGGCCGAACCTCCATTCTTCCTTGGGACTGGGGTAAGGTTGAGAGGGGTGGGAGAAGGTGGGAAGGGTGGTTGGGAGCCCCTCCTGGGGACTCAGGTTTCCAGGAGGGCTGTTGTGGTTCTGTATTACCTTTTACCTTGTACATTTCTGTATATAACTGTATATACTGTAAATATCTGCTTCTATATTGTGCTAGCTGTAAATAATAAGCTTCATTCAATTTCCAGAGCCAGCTGAGTCTAATCTGGGTGATTTCCAAAGTGTGTGTGTGGGGGAACACACAAACCATCACAGTGTGGAGAAAGGGAGACTTGCGAGAGCAGGCTATGTTAACCCAGGCCAGTACTTTAAACTGCTTATCAATATATGGGATTTCAATTGCACAACAAACAACTCCAGAATGTCTCACACATAGCTCTATAAAATAGTATTTAAATAAAGAATAGTTGATTTACGTACTATTATTGAAGAGTGACGGATATCAAGTGCATAACTGTCGTCTGCAGGATGTACATGCAATCTCATGACCTTACTGAGGAGCCCCTCTTTGATTCCAAGTTCATGAAGGCCATGCATCACTTTTCCTTCCAGTTTAAGAGTCTCTAAGATACTTTTTCAGGAAGACAAAATGCACAGTGTCTACACAGTTTTTCTTTTGATGTCCTAACAAGAGTTCTATTTTAAAGACCATCAATGTGAGGATTACTGGTTTTGTATTACATTAATTTTTTGAACATTCTCCTGCAGTGAAATAGAATCATAGAATCAGAGAATGGTTTAGGTTGGAAGGGACCTCAAGGATCATCCAGCTCCAATCCCCCACCACAGGCAGGGACACCTCCCACTAGAGCAGGTTACTCAAGGCCTCATCCAGCCTGGCCTCAAAATCAGTTAGTAACACTATGTATCTCCAACTTACTTTAAAAAGAAATTACACAGCTCTTCTGTTACTTGTGTTTATTTCATATGAAGGAATTTCCTTCATCTTTTGTAATATCCAGTAGGATAGCAGAGTGGAAAGTTGCTTGCTGCATTCTACCAGCTGAGGCAGAAGGAGGGTAGGTTAAATAGAAGCTTTGCAAGTGTGTAGAGAAGCAGAGAGGAAGTGATAAAGACGCAGTGAGCTAGCACCAAGTCTGAATTATGGAGGAAACTCATAGCTACATCTCTAAAGGAAAACTTACCAGAAGACACAACTATCTGAAAATTACATAGGAGGATGTAAGTACTGAAGTACTGATTAGCAGAGTACAGCAGGCCAGACTTCACAAATGCCTTTATTTCTATCTTGCTTCACTTTGAGTTTTCTCTATTGTGACAGTTGGGTTTTCCCCGCCCCAAAAAAAATGTACTGAAAAGTTAATCTAGCACTAGTATTAAAAACTGCTACAAATATTTGCATCAGTTCCAAGAAAGATACAAGTGACTCCATCTCAAAACTTAAAACTTGAATAAGTAAAAAAAAATATGAGTATAAATGCTAAACCCAAGAGAGTTTAAGAGTCTCCAGAGAGGAGAAAAGAAGACATTCTGAGTCAAAAAGAAACATAAAAAAATATACTCATAAAAAATATGAGTATAAATGCTAAACCCAAGAGAGTTTAAGAGTCTCCAGAGAGGAGAAAACATTCTGAGTTAAAAAGAGACATAAAAAATTGTAGACTTTGACACATTACAGAAATGCTAAAAAAAACCCCAACCCAGCCTTAGCATCACTCTGTCTACTGAAAGATGCAGGCCTCCAAAGATGATTTTGAAGTAGTCATGTCTGTCCTGCTGTTGGCAACATACAGAAGAACGCAAGGGAAAATGTTTAGTTGATGCCTGTGAGCGTAAGGAAGCCAAGTCACATCCAAAAAAAAAAATTAATGACACAAATTAGGAAAAGATTTCTTACAGCAAAATGCTTTAAGTTCTGCATTAACAGAACCTACCATAAAAGGTGGACAGACACCCACAAGCAAGTAAAAAAATAAACCTGTTGTGTGTTTAAATTTAATGCCTGCACACTTTCTGTGACTTTCAAGAAAGAGGGATATGAAAGCATTTCATTTGCTTCTTATCAAGTGCTCTTCACCCCTTTGTATACAAACATGTTGGATTCCTTCCATTTCCAAATTAATTTTACAGGATGAGTTACAAAATTGTCAGCAAATTAGAAAACATATTCCAAGAGGATAAGCTGTTTAAAACTACTTCTGTAATGTTCATATTCAAAGCAAAGATGTTGTAAAGCAGTATTCCCTCTACTGGAGCAGTGCAAAATGCAAGAGATGAGATTATTCATTACCATGAGCACAACTTTTCTAGCCTTAGTATTAATTCTGTAATCTTCAAACAAAATGTACTGTCTTACCTAAAAGGATCATGGAAATCCAGGTCAATGTGAAGGCCATTTAGAAATAAACGTGCTTCTCCAGGTTGGATTCCAAGTGTCTTACGTAAATGCTAGAAAGTAAAAAACACTGCTAACCTATTTAGGTCTATGTCAACCCTAAAACACATATAGTAATGTACATATGTAAAACGATTTAATTCTGAATAACAGATACATCAAATCTCTTCCACTGTGCTAGCTGAAGCTAGCTGGAATATTTTGGTGAGAAGAAATAGATGACAGGCTGTGAAAAGGAAACAATGGGGATGTCTGCTTCACTCATAGGCTTGTTCAGATGTATAAAAACAAGAACACTAATACAGACAGAAGAGTTGCTCTCTGGCTCTGGCTGCATGCACTTCTCTCCCTAACCTGCTGTTTAGTGTGACTAATCTGCCTACTTCCTAAGCCCCCTGGCTGATTCTCCAAACTCACCTTGAACATGAGGCAAAGTCTGGGATAAGGTAGAGGGATGGAAGAAAGCTGGAAGGGTGGTTGGGAGACCCTCCTGGGGACTCAGGTTTCTGGGAGGGCTGTTGTGTTTCTGTATTACATTTTACCTTGTATATTTCTGTATATAACTGTATATACTGTAAATATCTGCTTGTATATTGTGCTGTAAATAATAAGCTTCATTGACATTCCCAGAGCAGGCTGAGTCTAGTCTGGGTGATTTCCAAAGTGTGTGGGGTGCGGGTAACACCCAAACCATCACAGACACCCACCCCTCAGATATTTATAGACTATAGTAAGACCCATCTCAGTCTTCTCAAGACTAACCAGTCCTAGGTCTCTCAGTCTTTCCTCATAGAAGAGATGTTCAAGTTTTGCAATCATACATCTCAAATCAGTCAAAATCACATGAAAAAAACATGTCATGTGATACAAGACAGAAAAGATGGAGCATGCCAAGGATGAAAATAAAACCACTGCCTACCACAGAGGATGATTAAAATCACAGAATCATAGAATGGGTTAGGTTGGAAGGGACCTCAAGGATCATCCAGCTCCAACCCCCTGCCATAGACAGGGACACCTCCCACGGAGCAGACTGCTCAAGGCCTCATCCAGCCTGGCCTTAAACGCCTCCAAGGAGGAAGCATCCACAACCTCCCTGGGCAACCCATTCCAGTGTCTTACCAATATACAAATTATGTAAAATACCTTGCAGAAGTTGCACACATGATTCTGGGTGTGCAAAGCTCAAAGCTAGCACGTGCTGGCCATAATACAAGTAGGCTTAAATTCAGCATCAAAGCTCTAGAAAAATTAGCCAGTGCCTATTTTGATTTTACAGCACAATTTACAACTGAATATAATACACCATGAAAACTGTTTGTCCTTTCCTAATTCTGTAAAATCAGAAGAGGTATGGGGGGGGGGAAAGTGCCAAAAAGAGTAGAAAGTAGAAAAACTTGAATTATTTCAACATTATTTATTTAGTAGAAGATGTTTTTCTCTGATAGAAACCACTGGAAAGTTGCTATACTAACAAAAAACATCTCCAAAGGTAGTAATATGACAGTAACTCAAATGTCCACCTGAAGAAAGAACAAACCTTTTGATTTTCTTCTATTTCATTTCGCATTTTCTTGTCTACCATCACTCTGGTCAGTGATCTGTAAAAATAAAATATTGGTATTTCTCAGCCACTGTGTTTTTAAAAATGCATTAAATAGTGCAAATATATATTTTTTAAATGTCATATCCAATGCACTGTAATTGAAAAAAAAAGTTTTAATTGAAGACTTATAAACAAGACTAATTCAGTGTCATAAATATTTTATGTTAAAACAAGTATTTTGTTTTGTGTTACTCTACTAAACCTAGGTTTCAAAATATAAGGTAGGTGTTGCTGAAGTAATAATATCTGTGTGTTTTTTACTACTCTCAATCTCCCTCTTGTTTTCTTTCTTTACTGTTGTGCTGGTTTGAAGCTAGCTAGAATGTTTTGGTGAGAGGAACTAGATTACAGGCTGTGAAAGAGAAAACAGGATGATGTCTACCTCACTCATAGGCTTGCTGAGAGATAAAAGAACAAGAATCCAAACGTAGATAGCTCACTTCTGCTGGGGAGCTCAGAGCTGCATTTCTTTCTCTAGCCTCTCTGCCGTTTCTCTGATTAATCCACTTTGCTTCCTAACCCCCTGGCTCAACCTCCATTCTTCCTTGGGACTGGGGTAAGGTTGAGGGGTAGGGAGAAGGTGAAGGGGCGGTTGGGAGTCTCTCCTGGGGACTCAGGTTTCTGGGAGGGCTGTTGTGTTTCTGTATTACCTTTTACCTTGTGTATTTCTGTCTATAACTGTATATACTGTAAGCATCTGCTTGTATATTGTGCTAAGCTGTAAATATAAGCTTCACACAACTTTCCAGAGCCATCTGAGTCTAGTCTGGACAATTTTCAAAGTGTGTGTGGGGGGGGGGGGGCAGGGAACACCCAAACCATCAAAAACGTTTTGTTTGTTTGTGTGCTCTTTTTTCCCAAAGGGAAAATATTACCTAATAATTACCTAAATAGATGTCCTAAGTTAACTTTATTGAGTCCATGTAACTGGTCCTGATGCTCCCTGCACTCTGGGAATTAACTTTCTTCAAGAAGGTTTTTTCGAGGACCCTACAGGTTACAAATGGGTCGTTGGAATAGCCCCTGTGAAAATTAAAGAGCATCTGTCTACCAGGCCTGAGCTCTGCAACAGACCTGCAGTTGTGGGACAGCATGGGATAATCCATTGATTTGTTGGTTTTGGGTTTTGTTGTTTGGGTTTTTTTTCAACCTTTCAAGAGCATTGTGAAAGATTACTTTAACTTCCTCTGCCACAACATATTGTATGCGAGGTTTATAATTACTAGGCTATCATGAAATACTCCCAGAGGCAAATTAACCTCTCCATGTCTTAAAAAACCCTAAACCAAATTTAACCTAAATCTGATTCCCTCCATAAATGCCAAAATAAACACTCTAGTTGTCTAGATAAACATTTTATTCAAAACATGACTGTGCTTATTTTAGCAAATCTGAATGGAGGATTAAGAAAAGCTACAGTCACCTTAAACAAGACATCTGAGAGAATGATTGTACCAAGCCAGCTTAAATACTTATGGCTAATAAAGTAGTTATTAAATAATATAAATCCTCCAAAAGAATCTGGTTTATAATAGATCTTGATAGCAAACCTCACATTTCTCAGAATATATCCAAAGTCATACATAAAATTTTACTTGTCTATAAATACTACAGAAGGCATCACAGCTAAATATCCTTTTTCCAGTCACTCTCTCTAAATATTTAGGTGGATGATTTTCGTCACTGGGAATCCTTTACAGGCTACATGATGAAAGGGCAGTAGAGGATCAATGAGGAGCTGTATTTATATTCATACTGGCTTAAATCAGAGAGGTATAACTCAAAGCTGTGATTTCAAGAACAGCACTTTAAAACAGTCACTGTGGTTCAAATATATTATCAGTAGTCACAGGAGGGTAACCTTAGTAACTTATTACTGTTCAACTAATCTAAACTCTTCCTCATAAAGCTTTTACAACAACACTGCTAGGTACTCTCCATGCACATAATTAATGTAGTAAGTGTATGCAAACCAGTACTACATTGTGTTCTCTAGCTTCAAAATCAAGATTATAGAGCAGAAGGAAACTATAAACATAGCTCAAAACATAATTAAGATTTAAACAAATATTAAAAGAAACATCAAGCAAATTCAAATTCAGAGAAATGGAGAAAGATTAGGGAAAAAAATCTCAATCAAGTCCTAAGCCTCAAAAGCTGACTTGAGTAAAATACTGTGGGAAGGGATCTTCTACCAGCAATAGACCCTACAGAACTCCTCATTAAAAGAACATCTGAAATGGATAGGAATTATTACTGAGATTTCACTTAGCCAACAAGCAAAATAAGACTCCAAAGGAAGGTGGAAATTTGATGTGTGGCAGTACTACCAAAGTCATTATCTTGACTTTGTAGCAACAGAAAGACCTAAAGTAAAAAAACAACAACCAACCAAACCTCACCCCAAAAAACAAAGAAAAAAACTTTAGGGGGGAAAAAGGGATCTTGTTAAACTCAACATGAGTAGGGCTTGCAACTCCCAGAATTAATGCTCCATTTTGCATGCACAGGTAAAAAGTATAATCTATGTCTTCCTAAATAGTTTAGTGTGACAGAAACACAAAATAGTTATGTGAAAATAATAAAAAGGTGCAAAGAAGAGAAAGTTGGCCCAAGATTAGCAAGGAAGTAGAATACTTATCAGCAAAATGTAAGCTGTATTGATAACAACAAAGTCATACATTAAAAATATCATTAACTAGCTCCCCCCTTACACAGGGCACTTGATGATGTGGGATTCCAGCAAGATTTTAAGTGTGATGGTCTACTCTTGAGAAGAACACTGTAGGAGTTTAAAGGAACAAATATAAAAGTACCTGTTAAAGTTAATAGTGAATTCATATTTGCCCTATTTGTTCACAGCTTCAAAAAGTTTTATGCATGATTTTCCAAATACTGTGTTAAGGACTCATTAAAAAGAAATACTGTCTGAAAGTAAACTAATCCTATTTATCATTCTGCATGATGTAGTAGCATTCTTGTACAGAACTACAGAAATTCTTAGATCGGAAAAGACCTTCAAGATCATCAAGTCCAATCATTAGTTTCACACTGACAAGTCCTTGACTAAACCAAATCCCTCAGCACAACATCTATGACATATGAGGAGAGGCTGAGAGAGCTGGGGTTGTTTAGCTTGAAGGAGGCTCCAGGTAACCTCATTGCTGTCTACAACTCCCTGAAGGGAGGTTGTAGCCAGGTGGGGGTTGGTCTCTTCTCCCAGGCAACCAGCAACAGAACATGGGGACACAGTCTCAAGTTGTGCCGGGGGAAGTATAGGCTGGATGTTAGGAGGAAGTTGTTGCCGGAGAGATTGGCATTGGAATGGGCTGCCCAGGGAGGTGGTGGAGTCACCGTCACTGGGGGTGTTGAAGAGAAGACTGGATGAGGCACTTAGTGCCATGTTGTATTTTGGACTGGATGATCTTGGAGGTCTTTTCCAACCTGGTTGATTCTATGACCTTATAGTTGGAATATTTTCTGTCATTTAATTTTATGCATGTTTATCCTTTCCTCTAAGAAAAATGTAGCTATGTAGTAGGGCATTTGAAGAGAAAAAAAAAGAAAACTTTTCTTATATTAGCATTCATGAATGGTAAATGTATAGCAAGAAACAGAGTATTATAATCCTTGTAATTGCACTTTTAAAGAAGAGATAATTCTGACACATATCACAAAACAAAGATGAAAAATACCTGATAAAATTAATCATCAAAATGTCACTGTGACACATATCAGTTGTTAATACCTGATGACATTTTGTAAAATCTACCTCAGACTAACCTTTTCAACTGGAAATATTGAGATACAAAAATTCAGGGTTGTGCTAGCTTGAAGCTAGCTAAAACGTTTTGGTGAGAAGAACTAGATTACAGGCTGTGAAAGCAAAACAGGATGATGTCTACTTCACTGACTGGCTTGCTGAGTGGTATAAGAACAAGACTCCAAACATAGATAAGGCACCACTTCTTGGGGCATTGCCTGAGCTGCAGTTCTCTCTAGCCTCTCTGCCATCTCTCTGATTAATCCACTTTGCTTCCTAACTCCTTGGCTGAACCTCCATTCTTCCTTGGGTCTGGGGTAAGGTTGAGAGGGGTGGGAGAAGGTGGAAGGGCAGTTGGGAGCCCCTCCTGGGGACTCAGATTTCTGGGAGGGCTGTTGTGATTCTGTATTACCTTTTACTTTGTATATTTCTGTATGTAACTGCATATACTGTAAATAGCTGCTTTTATATTGAGCTAAGCTGTAAATATAAGCTTCATTCAAAATTTCCAGAGCTGGCTGAGTCTAGTCTGGGTGATTTTCAAAGTGGGGGGGGCGGGGAACACTCAAACCACTACAAATTAAAAAGTGAAAGAAACTCTCAGAGGAATGGTATATTCATTTTTTATGGTCTTAAAGAACCCCCTCATTTTTTAAGGAATATACAATATTGATTTTCATAGCTATTGTTCTCAACTCTTTATACAGCCTTTTCAATGCCAAATATGAGTGATTTTTAAATGTCTGTCTTCATATCTAAACTGTGTGGCATTTTAAACAACGTAAAAATACTGTTATTATAATAATCAGTTATCTATCTGAACTAATTAAGCAGTATCTTTTCCTGTTTATTCTAGTGAGGGGTTTTGACTCAGCAGGTTAAGCATTGGTAGGTTATTAAGGAAATCTATTTTGTGCGGTGTTTTTACCCAACGTCCCTTTGATTTGAGTTTGCTGTCAGTGCAGACCTACTACTTGAAATCATTGAAGTATCTGTAATCTCTCATGTTAAAAATATTTATGACAACATGCTAGATTAGCACATTAGAATAAATCATACAGGACAGGAATTGCAGTTTCCCTTCTAATAATTCTAAAATCTTCTTATACTTCCACCCATAAAATGTTTCAAGAGTACGCAAACGGTGCTCTAATGTGACAAATACACAGCGGGAGTCTGAGTAGGACATAAAAATTTAATGGCTCTTAAAAATCAACAATTGAATGTCACCTAGCATACTTCTGACTTTTTCCTGTCCTTTAAAGTACAGAAGTGGCCTTAAAAAAAGTAACAAAAAAAAAAATCATAGGATCAACCAGGTTGGAAGAGACCTCCAAGATCATCCAGTCCAACTTAGCATCCAGCCCGAGCCAATCAACTAGACCATGGCACTAAGTGCCTCATCCAGTCTTTTTTTTAACACCTCCAGGGATGGTGACTCCACCACCTACCTGAGCAGCCCATTCCAATGACAAATCACTCTCTGTGTGAGGAGCCTCACTATGTATGTTCATTTCCACTCTCTTCTAATGGAAAGCTCCATTTTCTGATTGTTAGACTACATGTAATCTTGTACCTTGCTATTTCATAATAAGAATGTTTCAGGTATTTTAACTGATTTTCTTTCCTTGAAATAAGAGGTTACAAAGGTAGTTATTTCCACTACAGTGTAGATTCTCTCTAACAGAAAATCAGACATGAAAACACTGTGACAATTAGCCAAGAGTTGTAAAACACAAAAGCACACTGAGTTAAGAATCCTATTTAGCATCATATTTAATTCAGTAGTTGGAGTAAATATTGCTGATAGGATTACATGAAGAACTTATTAAATATAAAGAAAAGCATTTCTCAATTGCAAGACAATCAGTTTACAAATTTTTAATACTGGTACTGAGGAAAATGATATTAGTTTATTTAATATTTATCTTGATCTTTTATTAAGTAGTTTGTTATGAGAGTGAGATCCCTCCCAGTAAGACCTCGCTAACATTCAGTAGCTAGGTCCCAATCTTGTTAGCACTGCTGTGCTTAGAACTGCTGTGAGTGGATCCCCTAACAAATTTATTAATAGAATTTTGCCTCTACCTTCTGTGAGTAGATCTGCTATTAACTCAACAGAATTTTCCACCTAGGTAAGTATCATCCCAGTAAAACTCAGAACCAGGCATCCAGTCATAAGTGTCTGAAGGATTAGGATGCCTTTGTGGTATTTCCGGCATCCAGATACCAAAGATTCAAGAGAGCAATCATCAGCTCTCCCAGGAATTATTTTCTACTCAATGAGATTTCCTGGACTCCTTCCTGCAGGATTTGGATATAAAGCTGTATTAATGTAATTAAATTCAAATGCAAACAAATGCACTCTTTAGAAAACAAGCTTAAGTATCATACCTGGCTCGCATTGGGAAGTTCTGAGCTATGTCTTTCATTATGTTTAAGGTATCATGGACAGGAGCAGACTTAATTCGAGCAGCTGCTTGAAAACTAAGATCTGGAAAAAAAACAACCAATACAAGATGACATCAGAAATATCACTTTCCATCAACACTGCTTTACAACCAGAAAACTGTGCTATATAAAAATCTCTATTAATAGTTCTTGTTTTGATTATGCCTTGCAAAATACTATGAAGTAACATTATTAGAGTTGAAAAGCCACGTAACATTGACAGGGTTGAAAAGACAGGCATTTAAAAGTTTGAAATTCCAAATTCAGGCCCTCCTGAAAAATTCTGCTCACCTTCCTTGAGAGTGATCACTGTTTCCAAAAAGAATATTGCAGATCCATTTCAACAGCTGCAGAAGGTGTGATCAGGTAAAGCAGCACCCGATTGCTGCTGCTACTACAGATAGTGATGCCTTATGTGCACTGAGGGTATACACTTTAAATCCTTCAAAAATTGTTATTAATTTCCATTTTATGCTCAACAGCTAGAATATGAATATTCAAATCCCACTGAGGCAAAATGACAGGTCTTTTTAAACTTCTTGGTTATCTCTGCTTAGGGACTGTCATTTACAGACCTCCCCTTGCGGCACGCTAGCACAGCTGAGAGAGCACTGCAGGGCACCTTGGGGAAAAGATGATCCTGAGCTTAAAGCAGATCTCAAAGTATGCTTTGAAAGCTAATGAAGCACTAGAGATCGAGAGGCTGTTCACACAATCTTTCACCGTGAACAGTAAGCCTAATTGCTTATCTAAAACATAAAAGTTCTTGAAAGACAGCTCTTGAATGGTGTTTAGGGTCTTTTATAAATAGAAGTATGTTCTGTAGCTAAAGGAATTTTGGTTACATTTAGTTAAATTTTCACTTGGAAGCTAATTAGAGAAAAATCAGAGAGCAGCTGAACCATTAACTCAGGCACTATAATTAGTCATTAAGAATTAACTACAGAAAGCACCCAGCCATGCCAAGAGTATCAAAATAACTGCACCACACAGAGAGGAGGGTGAAGGTCCCCTATTTGAAAAGATCCTGAATATTACAGAATCACTAAATGTTACAGGTTGGAAGGGACCTTGAAAGGTCATCTAGTCCAACAGCCCTGCCAGAGCAGGATCACCTACACCAAATCAGACAGGACAGCATCCAGGTGGGTCTTGCATATCTCCAAAGGAGACTCTACAACCCACCCTGGGCAGCCTGTTCCAGCGTTCTGTCAGCCTCACAGTGAAAAGATGCTTCCTCGCGTTTACATGGAACTTCCTATGCCTCAACTTCTACCCATTGCCCCTTGTCCTGTCATTGAGCCTCACCAAGAAGAGCCTGGCTCCATCCTCCTGGCAAAACTTAAGTGTCATGACATTTTAGGGACCTATTTTAGAGTTATTTATAATTTCATTCAATGTCCTGCAGGTCATCAGCACAGAAGTTGTTTAGAAATAAACTGGTACATATTTCTTCTCCGTTTACACAGGAAACCTTTTAGATGCCTCTTCTTCCACTTGATGTTTTATTACAAAACTTATCAGTGCAAGTTGAAATAAAAAAAAAATTAAGAAAACAATCTCTCCTAAGCTGTATTTCATCCTTTCTCACTAGCCATGTGTCTCGGGTTCTGATTTTAAATTCTCAGAGACTCTAATAAATTTGATAGAACCAATGACAATTTGTAAAGTGCCCTTCCCTCTCCCCTCTCCTTCCCCAAAGAAAGGAATTAGAAGTAGAGAGGAAAAGGTAAACACACCCAAATAAAATCAATCTCACTCGATGTGGAAGTTAAAAAAGAAAAGTTTAACAATAACTTAAAAGGGTATCAAAGGTAGGGAGGTTACAAAGGTTTAGGGAAGGAAGAATAACAAATACAAAAGGTATATATACAACCCGAGTTTGTGATGGTGGTGACCACGTGTGTGGAGAGATGCAGGGGTGCAGAGAGAGAGAGCTGCAGTGTGGTCCAGAGAGAGAGAAAGAGGAACAGGACATCCCCCTGCTTTTATGGGACAGGAAGGGGGGAGTGGGCTAACCATCACCTGGTGGTGTCCAGACCCACCCCTGGGGAGGGGTCAAGACCACCTGAGGTCAAGTGTCGAGTTCAGGGACACTCCTCCTGGAGTGTTAACCCTATACACCATGTTACAAATGGTATTTCTTTTTTGCCTGACCTCTCAAAAAAAAATTTCACAACTAAGTTTAACATCTGAGATAAAACACTGGGCAGAAAACTAGGCAATACAACTTCTGCCTTTAAAAATCACCAAAGTTAGCTATGATTCCTCATTTTATAACCTTACTTCAATGATCCTTTAGTTTCTAGCGTATAAATATAGCAGACACTAAGCAAGCTAGCACCAGCTACTAAACCAAGATACAAACACATTCTTTTAAATTACTTAACACCACCATTTAATGAAAACATGTGTCTGTTTTTAAAAGAAGATTTTTAACATGTATCAACATAACAAAGGAAAGTTAATGAGAGTACTCAGAAAAAAAAAGCAATACATACCCTGTAGCTCCCAAACCTTCAGTGGTTCCATGTTGTCAGATGTTTCAATTAGATGCTTTTTCAACTCATTCAGGTTGTTTTTCAGATCAGGATGCATCTGCCTACAATAAAATGTGTTGGGGTTTGTTTGATTTTGTTTTTAAAAGGCAAAATTAATTACATCCATCAACAGCTGCACTTATCCAGAGCTTTATTCACAGCTAATACTGTACCTTTAGAGCTGTGGGAATAGAAAGTGAAGGAGGATGTGAGAACGGAGTGAGGAAGGATAATAAAGGGCGGATGCTGACCTTGGTTATCTCAGAAGGGACAGATAATGGACACCTCGTTAAGGAAGGAAACAAGGTGTGGTTTATGTTAATGGAGTGGGTTGTCCTTGACTAATTATGCTAATGTGTAGGCATGTGCCTTGTAGCCCTGAAGGTATTTAATTGAGAGCCAAATGATCAATAAACGTCTCTGGCATAATTCACATTGAATCGTCTGGAGTCCATGTGGTATTGCCTTTGATCTATGTGGGGCCTTGACCACGTTGCCCACAGGCGAGCAAGCAAGCAGGTAATTCTGCAACATAGAGCAACAAGCAAAACTGGAAATGTTAACTCTTAAAACAAATACAAGAATATTCAGGGCAAGAAGAGGTGAATTCTGAGGACTGAAAACCAGTTAAACACAAGGAGGAGTTCAATGTTTTGTAGTGATCTGTCTCAAACCCTGCTACATACATTTTGCTGGGAAAAAATGGACTCCAAGATTAAATAGCATTAACACACAAGTAACTGTAGCTTTGGTTTGCCTTAGCACAATTTATACATAACTGTACACTTTGCTATAGATTAACTCCAGCTGTACACTTCGTTGTATTACCTACAGAAGATACAGGCAAGACAACGTTGAGAACATCTTCTATAAACTAACATCACTGACAAAAATCTAGCTACTAAGCACACAAAGCAGCAGTCAGAGCTGAAGAAGAGCATGATACCCAAAAGCTTGGCTATTTTTTTTTCCATTAAAAAACATAATTGTGCACATAAATTTTGAGAGAAAAGACTTCAGTCTGCTACAAGACACCCTTGAATGTCAAACAAGCTCCATTAGATTTCTAAGGATTCTTCTACTAGAAGTATTAAACAAGAAGTAAAAAGTAATTTAAACTCAGACATCCAAAACATTAAGACTATGTTCTACAATATTTCATATTTTATTCTAGATATGAAGAAGCTTCACAAGGAATCCTCTCCCTCCTAATTTTTTAGCTGTTGGACAATATTTTGTTCTTCACAGAAAAAGACCACAGACAAAGATTGTTATTCTGGAATTAAAGTATAGTTCAGGTCTCTCAAAGAAAGCATAGTCAGATGAAAAGAGAAGAAAACAGAGAAAAATTTTTTTGGATAGATGCAACATAGACCTAAAAATGACAAACATAGTTTCTATTCTTCAAAATCCTTCTGTGAAGTAGTAAACTCTTAACTAGATTTGAGCTCTTTAATTGCTGGGTTTATGTCCTTCTTGAAAATGTATTTTGATTTTTTTTCCCTCTGCTTCAATACAAAAGGCCTTCAGTTCTGTGAACTAAAGACAACTGACAAATAAGGCCTAGCCTGGGCCACAATCAAGATAACATTTGTGATGGTTGGTCCCTCATTTCTATTCTTCACTTACTCTGTGGGCAAGGCAGGCACAAAATTGAACACACATAAAGCCAAGTGAAAAAAAGATAACCTTGTCTTTATATCTATCATCATGTGGGATTGAATTATGGTAATTTGCACAAATAACTGTAGTTCTAAAATGTGTATGTTTTCTGCTTACGTTAGTAACTATTTCACAGCTGAGAAAAGTATAACCTTTGATGTGGCTGTAACTGAGAGAATTTACAGGTTACTGAAACATTCATTTTCAGTATGAAAAGAAGAAGCTAATTTAGTCTAGAAACAATGTCCAAAGGGCGTAGTACAACATCAAGAATCTGAGTATAGCTAAACCTATCATGATCCGAGGTAAAAAAAAGGCTCAAAGATATGATGTAAGTATTTGATATTGCTGTGGAAGGTCTCTTATACATTGGTGAAACACAAAGGAAGCCTGCAGATTTGAGGGCACTTCTATCTCATTGCACTTCTTAACTTGCAAAAAGGCAGAAAGGGGATGGGTTTTCAAGAATTTAGACAGCATTAGTAGGTCTGAACTCCTGAGAAGACTTACAGTTTGATGAGAGTACCTACAAAACCAGTTTACTTTTTGCTTTAGAGAGAGAATGACACTAGAGAAGACCCACAGTCTTGAGTTTCTTGTCAAAGAGAAAACAGGATTTATGATTCACTGCACAGATCCACTACATGAAAGCACTTTTGATGACTGCAATCATGAAATCAATCAACCAAGGAAGGAGTAAAGTCCTCAATATGGTAGCATCCAAATTCATGTAAAAGACTGTAATTCAGTAAAGAGTTCCTGCTACAACAGAACACATTCACAAGCTCAAAATTAAGATATATAATGAGAGTACCTCTCAAGAGAGACCACTCCTTAACTCTAAGAAATTAATGACTACCCATTGTCCTGTAGCCTTATGCAGCTACAACTCATGAGTTTAGGTTTGCTGTGCTACTACTTGCACTTGGAAAACCAACACTTTGATTCTAATTATCTGGAAACAGAAGTAGCAGCAACAATTTATGGTAGATACAAATATGAAAATATAACATTCTAAGTTTTTGTGTCTGCTGCCTAAAGGAATTTTTTTTTACTTTAAAACCAGTTTACTGTATTTATTACTGTATTCTAAGAGAAAATGAAAAGCAAAAAATTTAGTGAACAGAATAAACAACTGTTGCATCCCTACTTACACATGACATACACAGTAAAAAATAGTCAGAACTTTCTCCAGTGGCACATAAAGTAATTTACAACATAAAGCTCACCTCAGTGGAAAAAACAAAAAAAGTTGGTTCAGGTTCCAGGAACAAAGGAAAAGTTTAATTATAATTAAAAAAAAAAATTACATAAATGTTGGTTCATGTTCCAGAAAGAATGGAAACATTTAATTAGAATTTATATTGACTCACTTCAATTTGCCAAAGAGAAATCCTTGGACATCACTTTCTTCCTCCTCCACCTCCTCTTCTTTTGTCTCATTTGCTCCTGAACAGACATTTAGATGATATAAACCAAGTGAGTGATGCATTAGATTCTTAGGAGTTATAAAATGGTTAATGGAAACGTACAACCAGAAAGTTGTCATTCTCAGATGTCATTTCAATTTGGTAATACAATCACAGAATCAACCATGTTGGAAGAGACCTCCAAGATCATCCAGTCCAACCTAGCACCCAGCGCTGGTCAATCAACTAGACCATGGCACTAAGTGCCTCAGTCAGGCTTTTCTTAAACACCTCCAGGGACGGCGACTCCACCACCTCCCTGGGCAGCCCATTCCAATGGCAAATCACTCTCTCTGGCAAGAATTTCCTCCTAACATCCAACCTATGCCTCCTCCAGCACAACTTGAGGCTGTGTCCCCTTGTTCTGTTGCTGGTTGCCTGGCAGAAGAGACCAACCGCCACCTGGCTATGACCTCCCTTCAGCTAGTTGTAGACAGCAATGAGGTCAGCCCTGAGCCTCCTCTTCTCCATGCTAAACAACCCCAGCTCCCTCAGCCTCTCCTCACAGGGCTGTGCTCCAGGCCTATCACCAGCTTATATGCATCAGAATGAATCATATTCTGAACTTTGATGACATTCACATTAATTTTAAAAATCAAATTCATCCAATGGTTACATTTTTTAATATAAAATGATGCGGTTTAATACTTCACTTCCCAAAATAGCTATTTCTCAGTTTAAGTGGTAAGGTATCTCTTTTCAGCCAACTAACAAATCCATGCTTTAAAAGTGTGATGACTTCGAAGTACTTCAACTTCCAGCTAGCATTTCTAAGTCAGAGATTGACCTCTTTCCCTTAAAGAAATTAAACTATTTTTGACCTGACTCAAAAGCTATTAAACCTTAGTTCTACCAAAGAGCATTAACTAACTTTTTATCTTCTAAATGTCAACATAATGTAATTCCTCTGTGTCAGAATGTTGTAGCTACTGCTTTCTGCATTAGATGTCTCACAACAACATGTAGTAACATACACTGGTACCAAATTATATGATACAGCACATTTTTCCAACAGAAGACTGTGAAAGTATTTCCAGGTAAATTGAGGAAAAAGGACACCTCTTACACCTGAAACATTAATGTGTAGTTACTGCCATAATCAGCATATTTGAGATGTCAATAGACAATGTAAATGAAGAACAGAGCCTGAGCAATCTTGAAGAACAGGTTATGTTTTGAAGAGTCACAGATAAGAACAATTAGTTAGCAGTGAGCTATATCTTAAGCACAGCTGTTTACTTATATAGTATTTTGATGTTTTAGTTCATAGAATCACTAAGACTGGAAAAGACCTTTAAGATTACAGTTCAACTGCAATGTATGAGACTTCCCTCTGTAGAAAGAAAGTAAATGTAACTTTTGACACACTGGTCTTTGTAACTGAATATTATAACACATTTCAGTAGTACCTCTGGTAATAAATGACAAAACAAAAAGACAAAATCAAAACCAAACAACCACTACCCCCCCACCAAACAAAAGCAAATAACTAAAAGTAACATACCTTTAGCTTGTGCATCATCTACAGCTTTATATTCTGTGCTCTTTATTGCAAGTTCTACACCATATCCAGATAAATACATTTTTCTGGAACTTGGTTTCTGTTCAGTGATATTAATAGAATAAAAAACATAACTTGAAAAAAAATGTATTTATAGGAGATAAACAATATCTAATATTGTAACTTTAGAACATTATGATGGTCACAACTTAAAAGTAATCTTTCAATTTATGATTTAAAGTACCAAATGCTACATCAAATTACAATATGTAAGCCATACTGACAGTCCTTTAAGGAGGTGTGTAACAGAAAGTAAGGACCTCCTTTACATCCTGTAGACCACAGAAAGGCTGTTACCTATTCACATAATATTTAAAGAAGGACTAGAACACACACTGATAGCATTCCACTCTGATGCCTTATAATTCACATTTTAATCTGTTACTCATTTCTTTGTAACTTTGATAGACTTAAAGCATGGTAGGAAGAAATTCTCTATTCTACCTCAGACTGATTCTTTCTAAAGTTTTGAGGAAGGAGTTAATCACTTCCTGCACAGAAGACTAAGAAAATGTGTTGTGCTAGTCTGAGCCTAGCTGGGATATTTTGGTGGAAAGAATTAGATTACAGGCTGTGAAAAGGAAACAATGGGGATGTCTACTTTACTCATAGGCTTGCTGAGATGTGTAAGAACAAGAACATAGATAAGGCAGTAAGAGTCTCTCTCTGGGCTTTTTGGGCTGCATTTCTCTCTCTAACCTGCCTGACTAATCCATCTGCTTCCTTACCCCCCTGGCTGACCCTCCAACTCACCTTAAGCGTAAGGCAAAGTCTGGGACAAGATAGAGGGGTGAGGAGAAGGTGGAAGTGTGGTTGGGAGCCCCTCCTGGGGACTCAGGTTTCTGGGAGGGCTGTTGTGTTTCCGTATTACTTTTTACCTTGTATATTTCTGTCTATAGCTGTATACATTGGAAATACCTGCTTGTATATTACGCTAAACTGCAAATATAAAGCTTCATTCAATTTCCAGCTCGGCTGAGTCTAGTCTGGCTGATTTTCTTCAGTGTTGGGGGGCGAGTAACACCCAAACCACCACATATGTTTAAAGCATTACTGGCTAAACCAGATTGCTGCATAGTAAAAACAAACAACAAGTACTTCTAACCATGGAGTGGAAGTTTGACATTCAATAATGTGATCACTCAAAGTGCACTTATTTCTGAAAATCAGCCCTAATTTGTCCCAAATGCATGAAAATCCCCCTTCCAAAATGCAGTTTGCACATGCACAGCAACAATTTCTTGAAAGCCTTTTAGATGGAGCATGCAATTTCCAAGAATAATTCTGTACTGAAAATCCTCAGACCCACAACTAAAGATACCCAAGAGGGCCAGGGGTTTTCTCTGCTGGCCCTCTAATCACAGTGCAGAGAGACAGCATTGCACTCTAAGCAGTCTTGGTGAAACTGGCAAAAAAAGAAATCAGAGCAGGAAGACTGTAACTCTTCTGCTCTCAGTGCTTCCCCTTCTGGTATTTCATGTTAAAATGGAAGGGAAATCTCTCTCAGTGGCAACCAAAGAATAAAAAAGGAGGTTATGATGAAGAAAAGAGAAGAGAGAAAGAGTGCAGGAAGGAGAGCAATACACATTTGGAGGGACCATGATGCAGAAGTGAGTCAAAGCAAGGAGACTGTATGTATTTGAGTGCATAACAAAACATTAAGTTCAGCAAAAGCCATACCCCACACAACTCCGAACTTAAAGACTGCTTTCCTCAAAATCTCTATTTCATTACTGTGAGCAAACAACTCAAAGTCAGCTGCAAACTCTGGATCTCATCTACCTAATCTACACAATCACAGCAACCTCTCACTCCATCAGATTACTCCTGTATTAGCCACACTATTTAAGAGCTGTACTTTGAATACAAATTACAAAAAAACTTTCCATAATCAAAACTGGGCACAATATTATGATTCTGTGATACAATTCTATGTATTTCTCTTGTTAAAATCATTTAGAAACATTTTGTTTATAATACTGACACTGGAAGAGTGCCAACATTGTAAAACTGGTTAGTGATGCTGACTGGGATAGCTCATGCTGCTGCACTACAATGAACACAAGACTGTAAATACATGTGAATATTTTTCAACTTGACTTTCTATTTCACTTCAATTTTTTCTAATTCTTGTTACTAATACATTCAGCCTGCTGCACCAACATTCATAGAATCATAGAATCAACTAGGCTGGAAGAGACCTCCAAGATCGTCCAGTCCAACCAGGCACCCAGCCCTATCCAGTCATCTAGACCATGGCACTAAGTGCCTCATCCAGGCTTTTCTTGAACACCTCCAGGGATGGTGACTCCACCACCTCCCTGGGCAGCCCATTCCAATGGCGAATCACTCTCTCTGGCAACAACTTCCTCCTAACAGCCAGCCTATACTTCCCTCAGAGAATGTGTCCCCTTGTACTATTGCTGGGTTGCCTGGGAGAAGAGACCAACTCCCACCTGGCTACAGCCTCCCTTCAGACAGTTGTAGACAGCAATGAGGTCTGCCCTCAGCCTCCTCTTCTCCAGGCTATATACCCCCAGCTCCCTCAGCCTCTCCTCTTAGGGTTAGTCCAGGCCTTTCACCAGCTTTGTCGCCCTCCTCTGGACACATTTCAGCACTTCAACACCTCCCTTGAATTGAGGAGCCCAGAACTGGACACAGCACTCAAGGTGTGGCCTGACCAGTGTTGAGTACAGGGGTAGAATAACCTCCCTTTTCCTATTGGCCACACTGTTCTTGATCCAGGCCAGGATGCCACTGGCTCTCTTGGCCACCTGGGCACACTGCTGGCTCGTGTTTGGCTACTGTCTACCAGTACCCCCAGGTCCCTTTCCTCCTGGCTGTTCTCCAGCCACTCTGTCCCCAGCCTGTAGCGCTGCTTGGGGTTGTTGTGGCCAAAGTGCAGAACCCTGCACTTGGCCTTGTTAAATCTCATCCCATTGGCCTCTGCCCACCCATCCAGCCTGTCTAGATCCCTCCGCAGGGCTCTCCTACCTTCCAACAGATTCACTCAAGATGTCTGGTCAAAGTACAAACCCCAGACATACAGCTAAAAAATTAAGATCTATTTGAAGACTGGTGATGTGAACAGTGCTTGCATGTAGGATTAGACAATACTACCATGCTTTCCCAGCTTCAAAGTCTGTGCAAGGGAATCACTTCAACTAGGAAGTTTTACAGTATATAATGCACGTGATTTAGGCCAATGTAAAAATGAATGTAGAAAATGTGTTTTGTCAAAAAACCCATGAAAATAAAGACAGAATACTAACAGCTTACTGAAACAATGTTAACTTGAACTGCATACCTGAACGTAATGCCGGAGAACATAAACAATTTCCTCCTTTTGCGCCTTCTCTGATAAAATCTTGTGGAATTTGACAAAGTCTTTCGTGCCCATTTCTGCATAAAGAACAACCACTGGGCCATCATCTTTGAGACTTGGGAATTTATGATCACCCTTAAAAAGATAGGGTCTTGGCCTGGATTTAAAAACAAACAATTGTGATAGCACATATCGAGAAAGGAAATTAAAAGACTGGCAGCTTTTTACTTCATAATTAAAAAATCCCAAACCAGTTAAAGCTTATATGCTAACAATATATTAAGCCACATTAAGATTATCACAAAATAACCATGATTGCTTGCAGGGAAGCTTAGAACACCAAATTTTCAAAATAAAGTCTGAAAAAAGTCAGCATCAACTACAAAAAATGTTCAAATATTTGATTAAGGAACAACACAAAGCAAATGAAAAGCACAGCACTTGGAGATTTTGTGCGTTATTGACAGCTTAAAGCTTTTAATTTAAGCTTTTGATTTAAATAATGCATTTTATCTATTAGAGATGTACAGAGCAATCAGTAAAGAGTAGCAGGGGGATATTCATTTAAGTTTGGGAAAGCTGCTGAGATACATGAAAACTAACAGGCAATGTACTTCTTCAATATCAACAAGCACAGTTAACTGAACTAGTTCTGTAAATTTGGACTGTCTTCCCACTGTCCTCATGGACAGCCACATCTACAAACCTTATGCTTTCTATACCTACAATGAATTCTTAGATGACTGCAAACATCTTCTGAATAAAACCTGGGAAAGATGGAAAAGTAACAGAGGATATGACTGAGCATTACACTCAAAGTACTAATAATTATTTCTTTTTCAAAGTTGTCTTTGCACAGTCATAATTGAAAGACTAGTAAACTTCCTCCAAACCTCTCCAAGACAAGTCCAGAAACTCTAATCCAACATGCACTACTGAAATGTGAGTGGCATATGTTCATTGAGAAGTCATAATGGGAAAGGTGTGAGCAGAACTTTACATGCCACAGTTTCTCTGATGCAAAGCTTAGGAATACTTTCATATAAAATCACAGAATAATTTACACTGTAAAAGATCTTTGGAGGGCATCTGCTATAAAGCCTCACTCAAACCAAGGCCAGTTTGTACTGTGTTACTCAGGGTCTCAACATCAACATTCTGTGGAGGCTTGGTAGGTATGCAATCAAAGACCACACTTCCAAGGCAGTAACAAAAGGAAGGGCTTGGTTAGAGAAATAACTTGGATGCATTCAGCCGCGTGCCAGAGAAATATCAAGTGAGCCTTCCTTCCCACTGTCATCACAGGACAGGATAAAGCAGGTGTCATCAGAGAGTCTGAAACAACTCTTGAATGAGCAAGCTCTGCTCAAGATCAGATCCAGATTTTAGTGAAAGCATATGTATGGAATGTGATTTGTGATGCATCATATCCAGAGAAGCAAGAACTGCCTCAGTCATTCATAGAGAGCTAAAAAGCTAAATAGAGGGAGCTTCTCTTAGCTAGTCATCTAGTTATAGCAAAAGAATGACTCCTGTTCTCCAATGGTGGGCACCAAGTGCTGCAATGACTTTCCTGAACACCCAAATGTCTCAAAGGAAGCATTTTATACTATAATGAACACATTTCAGCAAAAAAATTGTGCTGCAGTGAACTAACACTGCATAGGACTACCATAACGACCTTGATTTAGAGAATTAAAGCATTCATCCCCTTAAATCCAAGATAAGACTTCATTCTCCGTTTCTCTTCAGCACTGAATAGTAGTGAGAATGAACTGACTCCCTTGCTCTTAGAGCTGAAAGCTAATTAATTTCCTGCTATAAGAGATTCTCAGGAGAAGGCAGCCTGAAAGGGAATGAAGAGCAGTTGGGTAGGAAAAAAAAAAAAGAGAGAGAAAAAAAAGTGTGCTAGTTTGAAGAATCCAAGCACAGATAAGGCACTGCTTCTTGGGGCATTGCCTGAGCTGCACTTCTCTCTAGCCTCTCTGCCGTCTCTCTGATTAATCCACTTTGCTTCCTAACCCCCCTGGCTGACCCTCCATTCTTCTTTGGGACTGGGGTAAGGTTGAGATGGGTGGGACAAGGTGGAAGAGCGGTTGGGAGCCCCTCCTGGGGACTCAGGTTTCTGGGAGGGCAGTTGTGTTTCTGTATTACCTTTTATCTTGTGTATTTCTGTCTATAACTGTATATACTGTAAATATCTGCTTGTATATTGTGCTAGCTGTAAATATAAGCTTCATTCTATTTCCAGAGCTGGCTGAGTCCAGTCTGGGTGATTTCCAAAGTGTGTGTGGGGGTGGGTAACACCCAAACCACCACAAAAAGAAACAAACAAAATATTTAAGGAGTATGCAGAGCTCATCACTCACTAATCAGTTACTGTGGTAGTACAAGCCATGATATGCTTGCCCAGATAGTTGCCAAGTGTAAAGGGTTAATCCTCCTGGGGGAGTGGTCTTGACCCTGACCCCAGGTCCTCCTGACTCCTTCCCGAGGGTGGGTCTGACTCTTACTCCAGGTGTGGTGTTTAGCCCACTCCCACTTCCCGTCTAGCCCCCCTATGAAAACAGAGGAACTCCCTGTTTTGTTCTCTCTTGCCCTACCTCCCTGCTTGACAGCATCACCCTCCTGTTTCCTGATGCTCTTCGTTTTACCATGTGACCATCAATCCATGAGGAGGACAAACTCACTGCCATCTATCTGGTTGTATATATATATATTTTGTACCTTGTTTTCCCTTCCCTATACCTCTTTGTAACTCCCCTACCTCAAATACCTTTTATTTATTGTTAAAAGCTTTTTTCTCTATTAACTTCCAAATCAAAGTGAGACTATTTATTTGGGTGTGTTTTACCTTTTCCTCTATACATCTATTTCCTTTCCTTTGGAAAAAAAGGGGGAAGAGGGAAAGGCATCCTATAAATTTTTATTGGTTCTATTAACTGTATTTGAGTCTCTGGGAAATTTAAACTAGAACCGAGACACCACGACAGGATGAAGGTTGTAGTACAGCTAGTGTACAGAAAACTATCCAAAACACAAGACACATTTCACAGAAAATACTTTGGTTTTGTTATGATGTCTTAAAGTGAATGACTTCTAAGAGTCTATCAATTCTGAATGCTTCAGGATTCTGTTGTTTAGCATCATAATTTTCCAGATTCTTGTATACTTGAGGATGGTAGCCCCAGAAAGGAGAACATGCTGAATGCAGTTAACTGCTTTAGAAGAGTATAGCAAGACGTTGTAATAAAGTGTTAAGGTCTCATGATCCCTTAATATATGACCAGATGAATTCAACATCATTTTAAAATCCATAATACACTACAAATAATTTAAGTAAGACACATTTCTTAGGCAGAATGCAATAGTTAAAAAAAGAGTATTATGAAGTAGGCAGTGAAGTGGTTTTGCAAAACCCTTGACTATTGAATAAGTAAAAGGTAATGGTTTAGTATGTTTTAGTTGTATCAAGGAACTTAGAAATTACCAAAAAATCACACATGTGGAACACAAAATTGTTTTCAGAAGTAACCATCTGGGAAGAGATAAATTTATAGATTTTCAGTGGGACTTCTTTTCCAATACTTGTATTTGATAGAAAGCAAAATCCAACAAATATGCCCTAACAAATCATCTTGCAGCTCTACACATCTCCACGAAGCAGCTGAGGGTACACACACTAATGTATGTTATGGTGACCTTGATTATTGCAGGGAAAAAAAAGCCTACCCAACCAAACATTACATACAGGTCATGAAAGAATACACATTAATTACTACTTTGTCTTAAAATAAACGTTTTGCTTTAATTATTTTGTTGTTATTTTGATAGGTTCTACACAACTTATTCACAGATTCTACTTCGATTCATAATTGATGAATTCTCATAACAGTAAGTTCCCTTTGGTAATCTATTTTTCCTCTGACAACAGATCATTTACCTCTTAGTAGCTTTCTTCAGCAGCTTTTTTATTTCATTAGTCTTACAGGTGTGCTTCTCATGGATAACCACAAATGCACTGCAGCCTTCTGGTGGAGGTTCATCAGCTGCAATCTAATATTTCAACAATTATACTCAACCAGAATGTTTTGATTGCACTTCAACTTAAACTCACCTCCCCTTGATTAAAATGACACAACAGCTGCCATTGAGTTGTGTTTCTAATTAAGCCCAGTCGAAATTGGGTACGTGCAAAAAAAAGCAATGGAAAAAATTAGAAGATTAAGACCTTAAAACCTTTGTGAGATGTAGTCTACCAAACTCAGTCATAGTCTAGAAAAATGCAACTCCAATTATGTCCTGCAAAGACAGGGCTGAGAAATCTCTTGCATAAGCTGAAGTCGCAGCCAGTACTCTTGAAGCAGTTTTAGTCACTAATCATATTAAGTGCAAAGATTTGACTGCTAACCAATAAATCCCCAAAATTAATGTCAATTTTTGGACTTCTCTCCTTCCCATCACCCCCACTCCCTTTTTCTTTTTTTAAACACTATTCAGCCATTTGCATGTAAAGTAGGAATCAGATGACTGCATGTCAATGAGTCAATGACTGGATTCAAAAGCTTCAAGACAAAAATTAAAAGATAAGATTTTGAGATGATGACATTCCCCCAGAGAAGATCTGCAAGCCCCCCTAACTTTATTACAGTTGATTACCTTTCAGAAACATGGATTTCTTAATTTATCTTGAAGATGACATTGCTAAAGGGAGGAGGAGCAGTTTTAGGCTAGTGGCACAGTGCATTTATGTCCTCCTACTTTTTCATTGACAAAGCAGGCATCAGGCTATTCTATCTTTCAGGTTTTCAAATGCTACAGTAACGAGAGATGAGAAATCTACTAAATAACCAATATAGAAGACTTGAAGCTACAGGAAATTTCCTGCTCTGGGAATGCCTGGAAATTTCCCATAGGATTATTCAAAGCAATGCAAAACTCCCCACAATCCAAGTTCTAAAAATTGATAATTTCAGAAATTATACTCTGAAAATTATGTTATCCATACAGTTAAATATGGATACTTGTTCCTGTCAACATAACCAGCTTATAAAGCATCACCTTTATACATGGATTCCAAATCATTTCAGCACATAAGTGATAATGAACATTCTTTACTCTGCAGCCCATATACCACATAAAATCATATCAGATAATATAGTCACCTGCTGAAACATCTGCACAGTTGGAGAATATGCCCGTATGGAAAGTGCAAACTTCAATAGATTGATTTGCAAATTGGATAGAAATTGTCCTGCCTTCTTCAAGATTAAATTGTAATAGGAATGCTCTGAATCTGTTAACAAAAAGAAAAAAAAAAAGAGAAGATGACATTATTTCAGTGTTTAGGCATAAATGATGTGGCTTATCTACCTGTGCTACAGAACAGGCAAATACACTTGGCAGTACAGAAGCCCTGAATGCTGTCCATGTAATAAAATAGGCTAAAAATAGCTAATACCAATTCTAAAGGCCTAATGCAACAGAAGTGAGGGCAATAGCACTAGTTAACAAGTAAATAATTTCTAGCAATATAAAAATCCACTGAAGACAACCCTGTCTTCCTGCAGATCCACAGGGTCTAGATGACTGGATAGGGCTGGGTGCTAGGTTGGACTGGATGATCTTGGGAGGTCTCTTCCAACCTGGTTGATTCTATGATTCTAGGAAAAGTCTTAATTAGAGCATATGCAATTTTTCTATTTGTCAAGTTTATGGAAGCCTTTTTACACAAAATTTGAAGGTTTTTTAACTTTCAATTAGTAAAATGATGGGAAAAGAGGTAGAGGACATAGTTAACAATTTAACTAGGTTTCTACACTCTATATGAGCGCTGATATAAAGCATCAACAATCAGATAAACATAAAGGAGGTGGATTAAGCTTGAGAGGGTCTTGAAACACTCTCATGGAGAAGAAGAATACTGTATTCAAAGATGAGAACATTGGAGACTCCAGCCAAGAATGTGACCCACAACTGATGCCAGGTGGATGAAAGGTAGAGAGGTCAGAGTGAGGAAGATGTTGACCTTCCTCCCAAAGATCCTAAAAGGTGACCACCAGGTGGCAATAAGCATGCATAAAGAGATGGACATTATGGAAATGAGTTCCAGGAACTGATTGTAGTAACTCCACCTATTCCCAGAACTCATTGTAATAACCCTGCACTGAATAGGTATGATTTTGTAGCATAAATGTTTTACCTGAATAAGGTGAAGTTGTGCAAGGGCTTTGGAGGAGAACCTCCCCTTGTCACCCAGTGCTGACTAAACATGCCTTACCTAATAACACTTTGCGTGTTGTGAGGTCTCACTTTCCTTAAGTCAGCCACAAGCACTGCACAACTAGCTAAGCAGACTTTTACTTGAAAAATCAACATTTCCTATCCACAATCTACAGCAGCATTTTGCACCACAGATTGATCAAAAATAAAGGGAGACATGCAGGACAGTTAAAAAAGGAAAGGTCTAGATCGCATCTCCTCAGATCTCATGCACATGCTGTACAAAATTAATCTGGATATACACTACTGAGAGACTTTAAACTACTGAGACAGAGGAAGAAGAGAGAGCAAACATATGGGACATCAGTCAGAAGAGGACAGAGTGATGGGACTATTATTCTGAGGGATGAGAGCACAGGGATTGTTCCAACCACACAGAGGTGTGTATCTGTATCTACAAATCAGCTAGGGAATTCCAAGTAATGGCAGTTTTAGCAATCACTGGTCAATCAAATCCCTAAGACATTCAAGAAAGATGCCAGTAGAGAGAGTACTTTATTACAAGATTACTACAAAAGTCCCATGCCTGTGAAACTGACCCCTCTTGAATCTTTAAGGTTGATATGTACATAAAAATATCCATTTAATTTAGTTGTGACTACTGTGCAGTCTTCTAGATTACAAAAAGTAATTTGCATGATTGTTGTTTATATGCTTGGGTTTTTTTCAGATAAAATAGTTTCCCTATTAATTTCTGTGGGTTTTTCTCCCAAGATATATATTTAAGAGGCTTCTGAAAATCCAGTATATAAACAGAACTACTCAGGAAGACAGCAAACACTCAAGTCATAATTAGTCAGCAGGGAACTTGCTACTTACTTTTATTCTGAGCTCCTAAATTAACATTTTGAGATATAAAAGCAGCAGCAGGCTTAAAATGCAATCTTCAGTGTTTCATAACTGTCCTGGGTTTAGTACAAAATGTTTACAGCTTTGATTTCTTCATAACATACATGCAGAGCAAAAAAGCATCATCTGCACTTTCCTACCTTCTACAAGCCCGGTGGCAAGTATGCTGCATATTAAGCAGACATACACAATATTGTTTGTGCTACCTGAAAACCCCACCCTCATTTACTATAGTGTATCCCATCATTAACTTTATGTTCCTCATAGTGCAGAATCTCAATGATGCCCATATCAATTTGAGTTCGTATTGAAGAAAAGGTTACAAAAACCAAATACACCACCAGACTAAGTGCCATGTTCAGTGTTCCTACCTGATCCATTAAATATATATATATATATTAAAAAATAGCTCAGAACAACTAGACCTAATTTGCTAAGGCTGAATAAAAGTATAATTAAAGTAATATTTTAGTACACTCTAAAATGGTCCTTCACTACCAGCATCTAGGGTGCAGGGTTCTGCACTTTGGAAACAACAACACCAAGCAACGCTACAGGCTGGGGACAGAGTGGCTGGAGAGCAGCCAGGAGGAAAGGGACCTGGGGGTACTGGTGGATAGTAGGCTGAAGATGAGCCAGCAGTGTGCCCAGGTGGCCAAGAGAGCCAGTGGCATCCTAGCCTGTAACAGGAACAGTATGGCCAGTAAGAGGAGGGAGGTTATTCTTCCCCTGTACTCAACACTGNCAGGGAGGTGGTGGAGTCACCATCCCTGGGGGTGTTCAGCAAAAGCCTGGCTGAGGCACTTAGTGCCATGGTCTAGTTGATTGGCCAGCGCTGGGTGCTAGGTTGGACTGGATGATCTTGGTCTCTTCTAACCTGGTTGATTCTATTCTGTTCTAAACTCTCTTCCAAAATTTGGACTTATGCTACAAAATCTCATTTTGTTCTTTGAGAGTAATACTTAGCAGCCCTGAAACTATTCATCTAATCCTTCACTAGCAAGATAGGCCACGCAGATCCTATTGATAATTTATTTATTCTCCATCACACAGAGTTTATCCAAGTGAAGTAGGTAAAATATGTGTCCAACAGCTAATTTCAACAGACATCTGTGTCATTGAAGCTTTAAATTACTTGGAAAGCTGGTCCAAGCAAGTAAACGAGATAGGTGACAAAAACCTCTGACAAATCATCTAATACATCAGTCTTGTCTCAAGGCAATACCAGCTTATCTAAATCATTTGTAGAAAAAAAGAATTAGGAACAATTCAAGCCAAAAGTGACTTTGAGAGGCCACTTCATTCTATCTTTTAGTTACATGAAATCTAATTTCTCTATGCCAGATTAGGCTTCTCAGGGCTTAATGCAAGAATAAATACAACACAGTCTTGCAGAACAGCCTGTTACACTGTTTACCTCACCTCATCAGAATTTTTTGCTAACCAAAAATTTCCATGCTCCAGTTTGTGCCCATTGGGGTTCTCATTACTGAGCACCCTCAGGGAAAAATCTTCTTCCATCTTTTCTGCAGCTTCCTAGGAAGCTGAAGATACATGGTCTGTCCTTAACCACTGAATCTTAGAACAGTTTGGGTTGAAAGGAACCTTTAATCTAGACACCCCTACAGTGAGCATGGACATCTTTACTATATCGAACTGCTCTAGCCTGTAATGAATGTTTGCTGGGACAGAACATCGACCACCTCTCAAGGCAACCTGTTCCAGTGTTTCACCACACTCATTGTAAAAAAATTTCTTCGTTGTATCTAGTTTAAATCTACCCTCTTTCAGTCTAAAACCGTTACACCCCTTCTCCTGTCACAACAGCCCCTGCTAAAAATGCTGCCCTCATTTTTCTTACAGTCCCCCTTTAAGCACTGGAAGACCACAGTAAGGTCTTCTTGGAGCTTTCACCAAGTTGAACAACCCCAAATCTCTCAGCCTTTCTTCATAGGAGACATGCTCCAGTCCTCTAAATCATTTTGCTGGCTCTCCTCTGCACCTGCTCCAACAGGTTTACATCCTTTTTGTGCTGAGGTCTCTAGAGCTGAATACATACTTCAGGTATGGTCTAACCAAAGCAGATAGGCAGAATCACATCCCTCAACCTGCTGGCCTTGCTTCTTTTTATGCAGCCCAAAATACAGCTGGCTTTCTGAACTGTGAGTGCACATTATCAGCTCAAGTACAGGTTTTCATCCACCAGTACCCCCACATCCTTCTCTATAGGGCTGCACTCAATCCCTTCATTCCCCAGTCTGTATAGATACCAAGGACCGTCTCAACCCACGTGCAGGACACCACACTTGACCTGATCAAACTGAAGGAGATTCATGTGAGCCCACTTCTCAAGCTTGACATTCAGTCACAACTGTTGAAGCATGTCCCATAGACAGCATTTTTCAGGTACCAAGGATTCATTTCTGTCACCCCACTGCTATTTCCTGCATGATGTTACTACAGTTTGTTAGCTCTTGATGATCAATTTAACATTCAATTCACTCGAAGTCCCTTCTAGTGGTAGTGTTAGGTTCTCACACACCTGAAGAGCTGTACCATTCTGAAATAAATGGCAAAATTAAAAGACCTTACCTTGTTCTGAAGCTTTTTTCATTTTGTTGACCTATTGAATTACCACATAGATCTAATACTGACCAACATGTTACCAAGTCTGGTAGGTCTCAAGATTTTTGTTATCATAGTCATTTCTACTGATTTTCTCTCCATGGTATCTTCTAGGGTGGCCCATTTTTATGCTTAATTTTCTGGATTTGTTCTTCTTTCAAACTTCTAACAATTTAATATTCTTCTGTCTAATCAGGCAAGGTGTTTCTAATCTTGACAGTCATAAACATTTATTCTAAAATACCTGATGCTAGGAAAACAATCTCTATGCCATCTCCAAGTATGTAACCTTTTTGGCTTTTTGTAATTTCCCCCTCTCCCCTTTTTTCCCCCCTCTTTATATGGATCCATCTTACACAAAACATTAAGTCTGAATATTCCCTAAGCTCTTGCTGAGTAATGCAACAAGGTTTACCTTTATACTTCTGTTCCACACTGTTAATTCCAGTTCAGTGCATCTCTTCCTTGCTTTTAGATCTACAGATAGAGCTCTCAAGAACACTACAGTGTTCTGAAAATAAGATAGTAAGCAATAGCGAAAGAGTGAGGCTTTACTTGACTGGGAGTTGTTTATGTGCTAGCTTCATGATTGAAAGTTAAACACAGGGCAAGAGAAAATGTTAAAACTAGCATGCCATTCAACTTACCTCCTTGCTTATAAACTGTTAGTTCTCGTACAGTTTCCAAGAACTGCCAAAACTTCTCATTACCATCTTCTGCAATAAATTCACTGTTTAAAAAGAAAAATGAATTGTCTATAGATTGATTTTGTCCAAAAGTGTACCACTGTAAAAATCTTCTTTAAAGAAATTTTGAACAAAATACTACTGACCTGAACTCAACAATCAGTACAGAAAGCAAGCACACTGTTCTCCACTACATCACTTCATTTTTCCACAGGTATATCAATACAGTCATAAATAGAAATCAATTCAGCAAATGGATTTTGTTTAATAGTGTCTAAATATACGAATAAGAACACAGACTCCATCAGGTAAGACTTTTTAATGAAATTACAGAGTTCTATTGATAAAAGTGTCTACCAAGCTAGGCAGTGGAGCTCCCCTATCTCTGGATGGATTCATCTTTACAAACCAGAAAAAGTCAAGGTTGATTTATTCCACATACCAAATGCTCCACTTACTGATTATGCATTCCAGTAGTTGTGGTGGCTTTCCCCACCCCCCTTTTGTTATTGTTTGTTTGGGTTTTGTGGTTTGATTAAAGGTACATCAGTTGCTTTTCCCACCCTTACATCAATCAAAAGGTCCCAGTTGCTAGCATGAGTGTATTGTTCTCCAATCTTTACTTTGGAAGTTTGCCACTCCTTTGATTACAGAAGCCTGCAATCCTCCCTCTAACGGGAATTCTCCAAAGAGCAGCAAGTTAAGTTTAAAAACGAAACAACAAAATAAGTTCTTTATAACACCAAAGGGACAGAGGAGCAACAAGTACATAACACTGGAAAGCATCTTCATTTCCTATTCTGAAGCTGTGATTACAATACCTATTTAAAATAATACACGTTTTGCTACTACAGTATCACATCTTTACTAGTATTTTAATATGCATTGCTCCGTCCATGAGTGAATACATACTAATGGGGATGAGATGAAGTGGTAACTGGCAAGCAGAGATTGTACAGATTAGGTCACTGCCATCTCCTCAACCTACACTGCGAAACCTGCTAGGTAGATACAAAGCAGTTAAAATAGCTAACACTTACAAGGCAGTAAAGCCTGTCAACGCTATCCGTAACGTTTTACGGAGGAAGTAGTTATGCTTTCTACCAAAGTAGTTTAAAACACCCTCCGACAGAGGAAAACAAAGACGCATCCAGTAGCACTTCTACCACACCTCTTGGCAGAAGAAGAAACGCAGCCATTCCCCTCTGGTAGCCCACCAGAAAGGGGCCTCTCCCCCGTCCTGCCCCCTCAGCGTGGCGCCCCCGCCCTCTAAGAGCCAGGCAAGAGCTGAGGTAAGACTGCGGCTCCCCGGCCCCGGCCTAACCGCCCCGCGCGGCAGCGGGAGGAGGCTGCACGCACCTCGCCTCCAGCAGCAACGGGGTCGCCGGCCACTTCGCCGCCAGCCGGGCCGTCACGGCCTTGGAGGAGGCTGGAGCCCTGCCGCAGGGGCACGGCTGGGCACATAGAAGGGCAAAAAGGAGAGAAGACAGCAGTGACGGCCGGCACGCCATGAGCAAGAAGGGACAGCGAGAAGCAGCAACAGCAGACGCGCCCCCGCGCCGGTCAGTCTCGGCGTGCGCAGGCCCGCCCCCACAGCTTCTGCCTTGCTTCTACTGGCTGCGCTGTCCCCTCACTATTGGTCTATTGGTGAGGCTAGAGACCAATCAGGGGCTAACGCCAAATAAATAGCGGGGCTGTCCGGGCTGGCGCCTTGACACGCGGCGCTGCGGGCGGAGTTCGCCCGCCTGGCGCCTCTGCGCAAGCGCGGGAAGGGCTGTCAGCAGCTCTGGCCTCAGACCGAGTGCTTCCCTTATTTGTTGTTACTTCTCGTGTTATTTTCAAACGTGAGGTTTACCTGGAGTATCCTGAGAGTTCCCTTGTAAGGGTTCGCTGTTCCTTCCTGGTGGTTGCGCTCTGTTAGGCAGGCGCAGTGGATTACAGTGGTGGCGGCTGCTCGCAGCTGAGGAGAAGCAGGCAGGGCAGTGTAATCCTGAAGCCAGGAGAGCAGCTAGGCATTAAGGAAAAAAAAAAAAACCAACCAAACTCACTGAAAAAGTAGTCAAGCATTGGAATTTGGCTGCTTCGGGAGGTGGTTGGTGTGTGGGCTTCCTGGCCAAGTTCAAAATGCATTTCATGGACCTTATGAGGAGAGGCTGAGAGAGCTGGGGTTGTTTAGCCTGGAGGAGACTCAGGGCAGACCTCATTGCTGTCTACAACTACTTGAAGGGAGGTTGTAGCCAAGTGGGGGTTGGTCTCTTCTTCCAGGCAATCAGCAACAGGACAAGGGGACACAGCCTCAAGTTGGTATAGGCTGGATGTTAGGAGGAAGTTCTTCACAGAGAGAGTGATTGGCATTGGAATGGGCTGCCCAGGGAGGTGGTAGAGTCACTGTCCCTGGGGGTGTTGAAGAAAAGCCTGGCTGAGGCACTTGGTGCCATGGTCTGGATGACTGGATAGGGCTGGGTGCTAGGTTGGACTGAGTGGTGTTGAAAGTCTCTTCCAACCTGGTTGATTCTATGATTCTGCCGATGTTGGTGCAGCAAACTGAATGGTTGATTCTATTCTATTCTATTCTATTCTTGGAGCTCACACTGCACTTCTGCACAGATTAGTCTGACTGTATTACACTGAGCAACAAAAATCCCTGCATACAAACCTAACAATCCTTTATAGTTAAGGAATTACTAATGAGTTCCTTTTTGCTGTGTCTTCAACCAAATGTGAAAATCACTGAACATGTTCTCCATGGATATATATTTACTGTGCATTTTTCGTAACTCCATGGGATACTATGTATTTGGAATGATGAATGTGGTTGTTTTACCCTATGTTCTAGTCTTCGAGAAAGGTAACAAAATCATTGACATTCTGTTGCAAGCAAGTTTTGCTATTAAGACAGACAAAGTCAAAGGACCTGCCAGAGAAATTCAGTTTCTGGGAGTGCGGTGGCAGGATGGTCGCCGTCACATTGCACAGGATGTGATCAACAAAGTCTCCACCATGGCCGTTCCCACAAATAAGAAGGACACTCAATCTTTCTTGGGTGCAGTGGGATTTTGGAGACTACACATTCCTCGATTCAGTCAAATTGTCAACCCTCTGCGTGATGTGACTCGTAAGAGAAACAATTTCGAGTGGGAACCTGGACAACAAGCAGCCTTTGATCAAATCAAAACAGAAGTAGTCCATGCAGTGGGCTTGGGACCTGTTCGATCTGGTCTGGACATTAAAAGCATTCTGTACACGGCTGCCAGTGACAATGGTCCAACTGGGAGTCTTTGGCAGAGAGCTCCAAATGAGACACGTGGTCGTCCACTTGGTTTCTGGGGTCGTAGCTACAGAGGTTCAGAGGCAAATTACACCCCAACAGAGAAAGAGATACTAGCAGCCTATGAAGGAGTGAAAGCAGCTTCTGAAGTGATTGGAACTGAGTCACAATTGCTTTTAGCTCCTAGACTGCCAGTTCTAAACTGGATGTTCAAAGGCAAAGGTTCATCACCGCATCATGCCACAGATGCAACTTGGTCTAAATGGATGGCTTTGATAACCCAACGAGCACGAATGGGTAATCTTGATCGACCTGGTCTGGTGGAGGTGATCACCAACTGGCCGGAAGGCACAGACTGTACCAAACCTCCAGAGGAGAAAGTAACTCGTGCTGAAGAAGCTCCTCCCTATGGTGATCTCTCTGATCAGGAAAAGAACTATGCTTTGTTCACAGATGGTTCCTGTCGTCTTGTTGGGAACAAGCGAAGATGGAAGTCAGCAGTCTGGAGTCCTACCAGGAGAGTTACCGAAGCGAGAGATGGAGAAGGAGAATCCAGTCAGTTCGCTGAGGTAAAAGCTGTCCAACTTGCTCTTGATGTGGCTGAACGTGAAAATTGGCCTATCCTTTACCTCTACACCGACTCATGGATGGTAGCCAATGCTCTATGGGGTTGGCTAAAGGACTGGAAGAAGCATGGTTGGCAGAGGAAAGGAAAGCCTATTTGGTGTGCTGATCTATGGCAGGACATTGATGCACGGCTGGAGAGAACTCCAGTGAAGGTGCGGCACGTAGACGCACACATGCCCAAGAGCAGAGCCACTGAGGAACACCAACACAACCAGCAGGCAGACCAAGCTGCTAAGATTTCTCAAGTTGATACCAACTCTGATCTTGACCTTGATTGGAAACACCGAGGTGAACTGTTCCTAGCTCGGTGGGCCCATGATTCATCTGGACATCAAGGCAGAGATGCAACATACCGATGGGCACATGATAGGTCAGTTGAATTATCCATGGACACTATTACTCAAGTCATCCATGACTGTGACATTTGTGCTGCTGTTAAGCAGGCCAAGCGAATCAAGCCCTTATGGTATGGTGAGAGATGGTCCAAGTACAAGTATGGTGAAGCCTGGCAGATTGACTACATCACTTTACCTTGATCTCATTCTGGCAAGCAGTATATGCTGACGATGGTAGAGGCCATTGTTATTCTGATTCGCAGAGTCTAATTTCAGAGAGGGGTAACATTTAGGATTGTGCCCTGTCTTCTGTGTGGCTGTGACTCCCGACTAGACAAAGCACTGAGCAGCCTGAGGTAGCTTTGAGGCTGGTTGGTCCTCCATGCACAAGTAGAACAGGATGACCTCCAACGCACTTTTCCAAGCTAAACTATCCCGTGACTCTTAAATGTAACTTATTTTAATTAAGGCTTTGTGTAGCTAGAGCGGAACAGAACAAACCGTGCTGCTTTGTTGTGTGAAACACAATGGATTTGTTTCCAGTGGAGCAATTTGCCATGCTGCTTTTCAGATTTTGCTACGTCCCTGCTCATCCATCTATCATTTTGGTAATGTTCATAGCAAACTAGTAGATAGGTTTCCTGCCTGTCAGGGCTCATTTCAGCTCACTTCCTAAATGTGAAAAAGAATACTTATGGACAAGTCATCTAAAGCTATTCCCTCTAATAATTTATGCCAAGTATCTTTAGAGGGAACATAAAAGTATTACTTTTGAATTATGCAAATTAATATTTTATGTCCTTTTCAGTTAATCTGAGTATATAAAATTTTCAATTTTTATGATTTATACACAAGGCTAATTACAATCCACTGTGAAGACAGCTTTAAAAATCAATGTAAAAAATAACAGTTACACATAAATGAAAGAGAAGCAAAAAAGTGCGCCCACAAGCTATTACACACATAATGAAAATGGATTTATTGCTCAAGTCTTTTATTACCTTCCATTATGAAACCATTAAAAAGGTCCCTTAAGTTTAATCCAAACTGGAAAAGACACCATGCACATATATATGCTATTCCAAGCAAATATATACTAAAGGAACACTGTGAGAATTAAAGCTCCCAGAAGACAATTAAAAAATTATGATTCACACATCTCTGGAGTTGGCATGATGTATCTGTCAATAAATTAGGGAATGTGTACTTTAAAATGTTCATAAACCCTGGAAAAGACAGGAATGACAGACTTTCAGTACTGGAACATACAGCCCTAGCTTTGTAGTAGCTTGGCACATTTCTTTGGTTCCAGTGGCACTACCCACTCAAACGCCCAAGGATGTACTGTCCCAAAGAAATAAGTGTCTACTGAACACTTAAGTAAGTGCAAAGTTGTGGGTTATATCTATGTATGAAGATTCAAATATGCTAATTTCTGGAGCTTTGCACCTGTGTATTGAAGTGATTGCACATAATTAGCAATGTGATTATCAAATATGTTTTCACATACCGCATATAATTAGACTTACAGAAACACACCACATTTAGAATATTTTAATGTAGATAAACTTTGAGAGCAAAAATGAAGTGTTATTAATAAAATGCAAATTGTTTAACCCCTAATGTGCTCACTTCTGCTAATGCTACTGAAGCTGTGATGTGCAGTTCTAGGCTATGGGACACTGAAGATGCAGGAAGGAAGTGAAAGAAGGCAACAGGATTAATGCTAGAAGCATGTTATCTTGATGCATACTCTTTTGCATATCTTTGTCACTAAAAAAAAGTGGCCATGCTTCTAGACAGGTACTTAGCAAGCTCCCAAGATTATACAAAGGTATATATGGTAATCAGATACAACTAATACCTCATCTTATAGTAGAGGAAAATGATGTTTATCTGTTAATTTGTAATAAAGCTCGGTTTCTAACTGGAAACCTCAGCTTTATTTTTTGGTTTTCCATTAGTCTTTGATCAGGACGTCCCAGATCAGTAATATGCTGCCTGTACTGGCTATTCACATTTGAAACTGCCATTCATACTCTAATGTTGATAAGTCTTTGACAGTCATCAGAAACAATTTACTGTGTTATAGTAGATTGATACATAGGCCTTCTGAAAGGATTAGTATAAAACAGTTGGTCTACTTCATCATACTGAAGAACGAAAAGTGAGGTCTTGCCTTTTGGAGGTCCCAGCAAACTTTTCCAGAAGAGTCTTTCTAAGAATCTTACTTCCAACAGAAAGTGTAAGCTCCCATTTTCTCCACTTTTCTGCTATACACTTGAGGTTCTCAAACACTTTATTAAAAGAACGCAATTATAACATCTCTGTACAACTTGTATCCTATTATTTCTTGGCAGGTGGGAGAGGGAAGTGTAATTATGTTAGTAACAGCTATATTTAAATAAAATAGCTTTACAGCATATGAAATTTCATGTTATAAACATCAATAAAAGCATTTTAATGCTTGTTAATTCCCAGTTACGCTTCACATAGCCATGGATGAATGTGCAGGACTGGTAATTGTTTAACAGATCGAATTCTGAGGTTTTGCTCACGATTACTGGTCAGCAAGCTCACTACTGTGGGCCTCTGTCTTCTATTAGCAGTGCAATTCTTACTTTATTTTAGCATTCTTTTTGCTACAAAATGATATACAGCATTGATAGTTTGTAGGCACATGCTTCTTCTCCCTAAATTACTTCATCTTAATGTGCCCTTAGACCCTGTGGTCAAACAAGCTGCTTTGACCAGCCAGTATTTTCATATCCTTTTCTGATAGACAGAGAATTATTTCCTCATGTTTTGGCCAGTTCTTAATCTGAACAAACTTTCAAGCAATCTTTGCCTCAACTCTCTTTTTGAATTTATAGTTTATTAATCTCAGACCTGTCAGAGTTGACGAATTTTTCTTCCCCCTCATATTTCTTTCCTAGTCATTGGTTTGTTGCAGACAGACTGCAAGGCCAACAGATCCTTCCCTCTGCTGAGGGTTGGGGGAACTATTCTTACCTTGACATTTGCTGCCACAATTTGCTGTTATAGGTTAAAATTCCCAGTTCTTCTGGAAATTGCAGTTCCTAGCATGCTTTAATCCAAGCCCATAAGATAAATTAGTGCTGGAGGCACATGTCTCAAACCAGGGCTTCAAACTGAGTAAGGGTATCTAACCTGTCACCTACAGTACTTGTGATTTTCTGCACTGTGACTTTTGTGGGTTGGCCAGATTTGAGGTAATATGCGTGATTCCACTGGAGCCCCAGCTGTGAAATAACTTACAGTCCTTTGTCATTAAAACCAGATGCCTCTCAGCATTTTCCAGAAGTCCAGGTGAACTTTGAACTGATGACAGGACTGGTATTTCACTGGGTTTGGTAGCATAATTTAGAGAATAAACACCACCATTTGTACATTCAGTGAATACACAAAAAGAAAACATTTCATAGAATCATAGAATCAGTCAGGGTTGGAAGGGACCACAAGGATCACCTAGTTCCAACCCCCCTGCCATGGCCAGGGACACCCTACCCTACATCAGGCTGGCCACAGCCTCATCCAGCCTGGCCTCAACCACCTCCCTGGGCAACCCATTCCAAGCTCTTACAACTCTCATGGTGAAGAACTTCCTCCTCACGTCCAGTCTGACTCTCCCCTCCTCCAACTTTGCTCCGTTCCACCTAGTCCTGTCACTTCCTGATAGCCTAAAAAGTCCCTCCCCAGCTTCTTTGTAGGCCCCCTTCAGATACTGGAAGGCCTCAAGGAGGTCACCTCAGAGCCTCCTCTTCTGCAGACTGAACAGCCCCAACTCTTTCAGTCTGTCCTCATAGGAGAGCTGCTCCAGCCCTCTGAGCATCTTCGTGGCCCTTCTCTGGACACGCTCCCACATCTCCACACCCCTCTTGTAATAGGGCCTCCTATTGGAGCTATGGCTATATGTTAGGGTAAGAATCACTGATTATATATCTTCAAGTACTTACAGAATGATAGGTAAATATGAAAGAGTAAAGAAAAATCCCCAAAGAAGAGCTGGAGACCTTCTCAGAAAGAGAATAATTGTTTTAAAACCTCCTGTAACAGCACATAAGAAAAATAAGTGCAGTTCTTGAATTCAGACTTCAAAGTAACCAGGTTGGCTTGCTGAAATGAATCCAAGAAAGGTCTAGTAAGAAATACTGGCAACCTAGAAAGTGATAACGGTTCTGAACTTGCTGTGATTGTTCAGTAAGGAATTTGAGGTCAGTTATAAAAGAAAGGTTCAGACTTGCAGACAGCTGTGAAAACCAGATAGGGAGGGCTAGAAGTTGAGCCCGAGCTACCATTTGCAATGCCTTTCTCTATGTTCCATCTGTATCCCACAGAGATCAGATGAAAGAGATGAAACAGTCTGAGATCAAATACTACAGATTTTTTTTTTCTTCCATTTGGGAGAGGGAAACTTCTTGGAAGATTTGTTGTTGTAGCTATTGGGGCTTTTTTGGCTTTGGTTGGCTTTTGTTTGCTGGTTTTGCTTTCGTTTGTTGTTTGGTTTTTTTTATTTAATCACATCTGAAAGCCTGAAAAGATGCAACAATAAAAAGGAAGGAGGCAAGGCTTAGTGGATCACTTCTAATATTACAAGAGTTTTAGTTCTCAGAATGTGTCAGGGATTTGAATCAACTTAGAACATGTCTGTCCATGGCACGTCTAAAAGTCAGTTCTGTAGGACAAGGTAATATACAGCCTCAGCAACTTTGACAGCCTTAGCAGTTTGACTTCTAGACACAAGCAAATGCCCTTGAGAGAAACAGCTAGTGGAGTAAGTTGTGTTTGATGGGGACTTGCAGCCAAAGACCACCTGAAAGGAAGAAAAACATTTTCGTGTCGTTGAGAGGGACCAAATATTGCAGTGATGCGTATCACCAGGTGGCAGTGTTACACAGTCTTGGAACTCTTGCAAGTTACTGCATGAGAAGTTTTCGGGTCTTGGGAGGAATAGGTACAGAGATACAAATATTAGTCGTTGCTAAGCAGAAGGAAGCATGCAGCAGTTTCAGAAAAGACAGCTCTCTCTCCATTGTTTTGACCAGATTAAGTTCTCGGGAGGAAGTTGCTGTATGGAAACTTGGACACTGCCTTCAACAGCTTGATGTTGAAATAAGGGATTTTTTTTTTTGCATGCTGCTGTGACTGTTCTTTGCTGGGAAAAACAAAAGACAATACACAAATGCAGTAGCGGCACACGATTGACAGTGACTGAGTCTGTAGTATTTCTGCTTGTACCAGAGTCTGGAAAAATAAATGTGGACATGGTACAGATTACTTGACTGTGAGTGTGTCCACAAAAGCTGCTCTTCACTCTAGAATGTGCATCATAAATATTGCAGCATTCAGAAGGCTGAGGGCTGGAAGGAATGCATGTAAGTATGTCTCAGTTCTTCTGTGCACAGAACAGATATAGGAGAGCAATTTGCCTTATCTGTCCTTCTCAATGCTTTCCTCAGGCTGTCCTCCTGTTGTTGAGCACATATACAAACAACTACATGTAGAGTTTGGGGGATTACAAAAGCTACCCTGCATTTCATACTCTCTGTTTTCTTCCTTTGGTGCAGGACCAGCATTTGCTGCTGGTCATTTGATGCTGCATCTTCCAATAATCAGAATATTTGTAACTCCACTTGAATTATCTTCCCACTTACAAGCTCTGGCTGTATAATGAAACTGCACACATCTTTTTGAATGGCAACAGCAGCCAGAGGCTCTTTGGCTAATTTGCAGTCACTGGGCACACTGTGCCTCATCCTTGCTACAGTTCTGATTATAGCTTGATCTCAGCAAAGTTCACCACTGCTTGCCCTTAATTTCATCCCATTCTCTAGGCAGTGGACTCAAGTAAGCCACATATGTGGTCCTACATGCCAGAGATTTTCTTTGCTAGCTAACATACTGTAACTTCAGCCTAAGTTTTGTAATGTAATTTGGCTATCCCACAGAGGAGAGAGAAGATGTTTTCTTCCTTAAATTAAAACCTGTGAATGTTTAGTGGTGTTATCTACATTGATAAATTAAAAATGTTCAGGAACTTTCTTAGGAACTGAGAACAAATAGCGTGATGTAGTCTGTCCTACATTAAAGTGCTGATCCTGATCACTGAGTGCTGGTTGGAAATGACTTCTAGAATGGTTTCACATCAAAACTGTGTCTAGGAGTTGTTAGGGAGGGTGCAGGTTAGCACATGCCCAAACCTGGTTAGAGCATTTTCTCACTGTTTACTCTGCCAGATGCCCATGTTGCAAAACTTTGGAACAATCCCTGGTGCAAGAGCAAAAGATGACCAAGTTTGTGTGGTAGAAAGGAGATACACCTCTAAGCCTCCAGTTTTGCCTTTGATCTAAAAAATCTAGCTCAAAGTTTTCAGAAATACTCATTTTCTGGGTAACAACTGTAACCAAACCCAAGATATTGTAATATTTTTATGAGCAGTTACATGGTTATAAACAAAAGTTACTAGAATGCTGGAAGTGATTTAAGATGTTCCAATTGTCTTAGGTCAGCATCTTACACAGGTGGAATTATGAATATTTAAAGCAGAATATAGTTGATCCTTTTCATCATAAGGAAAACATGCAGCAATGTGTAAGGAGTGACTTGCAGAAACCACCACGTATAGACTAGCATGTATGAAAGTGGCTGAAAACACTGCTGCTATATTGTCTGCTTTCTGACTGAAGGAAATAAGAGAGGGTCATATCTTGAACAAAAGTATTACATCCAGAAAAAGAATGGCAAGCAGGAGAAGTGAAAGTTTACAATGAGCTGCAACTTTATAAGAAGATGGACTTGTGAGACTATAATGCATCAATTGTTTTAGAAGGAAGAATAGCACTCAATGTGCTGTTGAAAGAGAAGGTTCATCAAGTGCACATGCTGAAAGTTAATCTAAGAGCTTTATGCTGTAAACCTAGGAACAAATTAATCCCAGAGAGATGACTGAAGTTAGCATGAGTTTATTAATTTAATGGTTCCTACCCTCGTGACAAGGGAGACACCTGGGACTTGCTGCACAATGAAAAATTGGTTTATTGGAAATCTCAACTGGCTGCAAGTATTGCAACAGCTTAGGCCAAGCAGTGATAAATAATTTAAAGAAACCAGCATGAAGTAGATGTCACTTCAATTTTTCATCAACAGGGCTATTAGATGTTAACCTTGTCAGACAGATAATTGCTAAATGAAATAATAGTTTTTGTACCTTTGCTTCATAATATCATTTGCTTACTCCTGCATTGCATATAACCTTTGACACTGTCGCTGACACTGCTTTACATGCCCATTGCTTCCAACTAGCAAATATTGTACTGACCTTTAAAATAAATGGTAAGTTTGCCAGGTTTTATTTTTAGCCACTTGGAAAATGTGTTGAGTGTTACCTTGGAATTGGCAAAGAGAAGAGACATACTGTGTTGGAATTGAAAAGTAACTTTGCGTGCACATTTCCACATGTCAGTACTTCTCTGGTAGAAAAGCCAGGAAAGCTGGCATGTAAATTTAAACTAGTCAAGGTATGCTGCCTGAAATTGTTACATGGAATAGGTCATTTCAGAATTATTTTATTTGAGTGCTTGGTGAACTGAGCAATATGTTGACAGCGTGGGATCTTGGAGAATTTCTGAGAGCATCTCAAAACCAGTCTGTAACTGACTTTGGATTTCCATTGCAGTTAAATTCTCTTTGGGCATCTATAGATGAGCTGTATTTGAAAAGGAAAATGTTGGGATTGATCAGTGTTTGCAGTTTTTAGGGCTTCGTTTTGAACAAACTCAAGTTCCTATTAAATCGATGGCCTTTATCATCACTTCATTGATGCTAATGAGTTACAGCCATTGACTTCTACAGAAACTAACTGGTTTTATTAAAGCTTAATAATCCCATAGGGCCTTACATAGTAATTTTGACCTCTAAAAATGGAACTTAAAGTGCTACTGTAGAGAGATTTTTACTAACAGGACATGAAAAGATAAACATGAGCAACCCGTGCTGGGAAGTGTCCTTGAGTACATCTTGGGACTGAAGATACCAGGCTCTGGGTAGCACTCCCCACATGCAGCTGCAGGGGGCAGAGTGCCAGCTGCATGTGGGCAGAGTTAGCCAGCCCAAGTGGGCAGAGTTAGCCAGCCCCAGAGGCTGACCCTCAGAATGTTATGGTTAAATCACTTATCCATGCCATGCTTGTAACCCTGGACCAATCGGAGCTATCCATATGTAACCAACCCTGAACTAAGTTGTGCAGGCCTCTTCTAAAAAAGCAGATAAGTCACTGTATCACGGAAATAAAGTGGAGAGTGACCACCTAACCACACTGGTGAACCAAGAGTCATTTTATCCCAGGTGCAACGCCAGCATGCTACCAAATGAAAACTCTTACTGCTGGCGATCGCACCCCAGAGTAACAGGTCATTACACCAATATGGTTAGATCATTGTTCTCCCGTTTATTGCAGTGATACAGTGAGTTATAAGCTAACTTGGAAGAGGTGTGCATAGCTAGCTTAGTTAAGATTGGTACACGTGGAAAGTACAGATAGGCTTAAGGTTGTGTGTGAGGTACAGATAGGTTAAACTTATATAAACAACTTGTAGGGTCAGGCTCCTGTGGCCAGCAGACCCTTCCTCCTGTAGCTGCATGTGGGGGTTTGTTTCACCGTCTTAGTTCCTGCCTCCAGGATGGACTCAAGGACACTCCGCAGCACGGGTTGCTTATGGTTATCAATTCATGTCCTCTGTTAGCAAGAAATCCGTCCACACCTTACGTTCTCAGTGTAGGCATACTTAACCTCAGATGAGTATCACAAGACTCAGGGTCACTCTGGAAACCCCAACTGCTGCTGAGACTAGGGCCACCTTCAGTGTAAGTTGGGATGTAACTGCACAACTTGCGTGCAATTGGGAAGAACTGGGTGGTGGTTAGAAGTGCCACGATTTGTGACTGTACATAAAGAAAGGTCCATGAACTGTCATTAAGAATATTAAAATTCATAAGCAAAACCCTTCCTTTGAAAGCTGCATAAACACATTAAATCATGTGGGCCTGCAAGCACTTTCTGCTAGTTTTGGGAAAAGGATAGCCTTTTACAAGTCAAGTTTTTAATCTAAACCTAGTTATAAATATTTTTATTTCTCTCATACATCCTTTCTGTCCAGTAAAAAAATATTTTTGCCAGTCTTCACAAATCAGCAACCGTCTGTCTCGAGTGAGTTGAAATGGAAAAGAATTGTAACTGGAATTCACAGCTTCTTTGTGTAGCAAATTTAGCTTTGAACTTTTCATGGAGATGAAGGTGCAGTGTCAACAATCTGGTATTTAATGAGAAAATCTTAAATTATAATAGCATTTCTGAATCTCACTGAAAGCACTATGAGAGATATTTCAGTCTAAACCCTTTTAGCAGTTCTCTGCTTCCAAGTACAAATTTACCAATACAAGTCTTACTAGCGCTATTCTGTTACTGAAACAAGGCTATATTTAGTGTTGCTGTTGCAATTAATTTTATGACTGATCTCATTGCTGTCTACAATTACCTGAAGGGAGGCTGTAGCCAGGTGGGGGTTGGTCTCTTCTGCCAGGCAAGCAGCAACAGAACAAGGGGACACAGTCTCAAGTTGTGCTGGGGGAGGTCTAGTCTGGATGTTAGGAGGAAGTTGTTGCCAGAGAGAGTGATTGGCATTGGAATGGGCTGCCCAGGGAGGTGGTGGAGTCACTGTCCCTGGAGGTGTTGAAGAAAAGCCTGGATGAGGCACTTAGTGCCATGGTCTAGTTGACTGCATAGGGATGGGTTCTAGGTTGGACTGGATGATCTTGGAGGTCTTCTCCAATCTGGCTGATTCTATGATTCTGTGATTGTTTGTTAGGTAATGAACAGGCTGAGGTGAGAACAAAATACTTCTGTATCTTAAATGTGTAAGTATTTACATTTCTCTGGAATAGGATTCCTATCACCTAGTAAAATAAATTTAAAGGCGATTTTCTTAAGTTCACACTTGGCAAGCACAGTGAGTCTGAAGGGTGAGCATGGTGGTGGGCACAGCAGAGAAGAGAGTCAGGTCTCCCTAGAGAGAAACACATCCTGTCTGGATGTGTTCCTTTGTGATCTGTGTTAGATAGTATTGTCCTGCTCTGGCAAGGGGGGCTGGACTTGATGATCAACTTGGGTCCCTTACAGCCCCTGACATCCTGTGATCCTGTGAAAATGCATATTCTCTTTCTCCTGATGGAAAAAACACATTGTGATTTTCCAAGACAAAGATGCTGTTCTTCACTTTGGTTAAGATTGCACACCTTTTGTTATTACAGGAAGAAGACTGAATAGGTTGATACCATACTCTGCATTTTATTCTGCCAGAGGATTGAGGGGCTGGGCGTGTAGTATCAGGAGGTGTAGATGTGGATTTACGAAGGGTGAGTTTCACCAGGTTCTCCCTATGAAATTTTACTGAAGATAGAAATGCATCTCTTTTGATGTCTTGGCAAGACCCAAGGATTTGCTACTCTCAGACTTTTACCAACGTAATAAATAAACAGTGCTGTGACATCCCTGGAAATGCATCTTAAGCCAGCTGGTATATGCTGTTGTTCCTGTGGTAGAAACATCTGGAACATTTCACAATGTTTGAGCTGGTTTTGTTTAGACTGTTTTGTGGTAATTTCTGTTATTACTGTCAAGTTTAAATGGGAGCAGATACTCTCTTCCAAGAGTCCAAATAGCCTTATTTAAGATACTGACATTTTCAGCTTAAAACACTTTGGTTTACGTTTTTTAAAGTTTTAAATAGTTCCATGGGAAGGCACTACTCTTTCATCAGCCTCCCAGAAGTGAAGTTGTCTTCAGAGTTGAGCAAGAAAGTTGAATTAACACTGTCAGATATCTAATTAATCCTTCAGTAAATAAAGGCATTCTGTAATTAAATAACTGAGATGTGCAATCAGTTCTAACGTTAAGTGCTTTGCATATTAATATGCTATAATCCAGGAGCTGTACATGGCTTGTATTGATATGAAACATTTGTATCAGGCTTCTTGAAATACAAAGAATTAATTGCAGACAAAATAGTGAGGGTTTTTTTTTTTGTCAAAAGTCAGCTTAGAGTGACCTGAAACCAAAGATTTGAATACCTATTAAAAACAACAGTTTTCAATAAGGAAAATGACACCGTCTCAGCCTGAGAAGTGTTGTAAATATGTGAAAAGGGCATGAAAAGTCAGATTTTGAAATTTTAATTAGCTGTTGGGGAATCCACGTTACTGTTTCAGGGAGGAGAAACTTTTCCACAAAGTCAATTCATTTGGGACCCTGTGCTTTGAAGACCACAGGAGGAAACAGCGCTGAGGGATCATTACAATTAATTAGTTAATCTGTGTAGTCAGACATAGCTATATGAAATACTTAAAACGCTGCGGTTATAAACTCAGGCTTGAAACCGCAAACGGAACAAGACACCTACATCCCCTTATCCCCGCGCACAAATAAAGGGATATTCAGGAGTTCTGAAGCGGGAAAAAAAATGCTATTTATTCACGCCTCGCTCCTCGGGTGCTCCTCCGGTGCCAGTGGCAGCGGTGCCATGCCGGCACGTGAGGTGAGGTGAGGTGAGGTGGGACGGGACGGGACGGGACGGGACGGGACGGGACGGGACGGGACGGGACGGGACGGGACGGGACGGGACGGGACGGGACGGGACGGGACGGGACGGGACGGGACGGGACGGGACGGGACGGGACGGGACGGGACGGGACGGGACGGGACGGGACGGGACGGGACGGGACGGGACGGGACGGGACGGGACGGGACGGGACGGGACGGGACGGGACGGGACGGGACGGGACGGGACGGGACGGGACGGGACGGGACGGGACGGGACGGGACGGGACGGGACGGGACGGGACGGGACGGGGCGGGGCGCGGGGCGCGGGGCGCGGGGCGCGGGGCGCGGGACGCGGGGCGCGGGGCACGGGGCACGGGGCACGGGGCACGGGGCGCGGGGGACGTTCTGGAAGCAGCCGAGCCACTCCGCTAACTGCACCGCCAGCTGCCGTAGCCCTACTGACCTAGGGACCCTCTGTCAATCTCATTGGCTACCTTCCGCTCCGCCCCCCGATGCCTTATTGGTTGCTTCTGCCCCACTCCCTCCCCACTCGCACATGATCTCTCTCCGTCCGATACCTGGAGGGGAGCGTTAAGAGACTCCCATCGCTCCCGTTTATTCGCTACCCACTCTCATTGGTGGTAGAGCCTGTGTGCTTTGGCCGCCCATTGGCTGCCAAGGAGGCCGGCTTTGTCCCGATTGGCTTTCTGGCGGTGGCCGCCCCGCAGGGGGCCGAGCGGTGTGTTTGGGCTGGAGAGTTGTCGGCGGAGCGGAGTTGAGAGCTGCTGCTGTTGCTGCTACTGCTGCCGCTCAGCAGCCGCTCAGCAGCGCGTGCCGACGTTGGCGCGAGGCGCTCCCGCCACGGCGCCTCCCGCTCGACAGGCGCGCGCCCCGTCGCCTCAGCCTCGCGGTGTGGGCGCGGGATGGGTCGCCTTGGATGGGTTGATGCTCGGCGCGCTGGGCTGAGCGGGGCTGAACGGAGCTGAGCGAAGTGAGCCGCGGCCGCCTGCGAGCACCATGCTGTCGGAAAGGGAGCCGGACGCCCCTCAACTGCGGGATCCGACCGGACCGGCTTCATTGGCAGCGGCCGGCAGCGCCTAAATCCGCGCCGCGCTGCCCCCGCACATCGCCATGGACGAGCGCTTCAACAGGTGGCTGCTGCCGCCGCTGCTGGCATTGCTCTTCTTGCTCATCGTCTACCAGTACGTGTCGCCCGCTTGCCCCGGCGCTGCCTGCCCCCGCCGCTCGCCGGCCTCAGCTGCCCGCCGCGGGGCGGGGACGGCAGAGGGAGAGGAGGAAGAGGCTGCGGCGAACGCCGCGGAGGAGGAGGAGGAGGCGACGGCGGTGCTGCCGCGGCTGGTGGCGAAGTTCCCGTTCGCACGGGGGGAGCTGTGTCGGCGGGTGCGGTTCGACATGCGGGGCCGCGACGTGATCGTCTTCCTCCACATCCAGAAGACGGGCGGCACCACGTTCGGGCGACACCTGGTGCGCAACATCCGCCTGGAGCAGCCCTGCTACTGTCGGGCCGGGCAGAAGAAGTGTGCATGCCACCGTCCGGGCGGCGACAAGGACACCTGGCTCTTCTCACGCTTCTCCACCGGCTGGAGCTGCGGGCTGCACGCTGACTGGACCGAACTCACTAGCTGTGTGCCCGCCGCTATGGAGCGCCGCGGCTGTACCGGCAACCGCACCCTCAGGTCAGTGCCGGCCGCGGGGGAAAGACGGCGGCTTGCCTGTCGCCCGCCTCCTCGAGAGAGGCGAGGCGGAGGGGAAGCCCGCCCCGGGGTGGCGGCGGCGGGTGGCGGCCCACGCGTGCTCGAATGCCTCGCTGTGGGGCTTGATTTCTACCTTCTCGAAATCTGATGGCGCCTTTCCCAGGGAAAGGCTGCCGCTTGGTAAGCAGGTCCTGCTGACCAGCAGTTTGACAAGAACTGGCCGTTGCCATCAACATTAAGAAGCAGACGGGGGGGGAAAGGGCTTATCTTTCAGAGGAGGTTGTAGTTGGATCTCTTTTCCCCCCACTCTATTCCCTGCCTGTCATCCTTCGCCTCAAATTTGTGCTGATTCCACGTAGCACGTGTGCGGCTCTTGTTTGTACAGCTTAACGCGAGAGAAACTTGGTTTTATGCAACTCTCCTATCTGTTTGCCCTTCGGAAACTTGGTTTTTAACAAAACGTTACTCTCTTCAGCATAAAAAGGGGGACCTCTGCAAAAATCGAATGGATCGCTGCAGCTGTTAAATGGTGTCGAGTTTGAGGTGTCCAGAAGCCCCCTTTTTCTTGTTGGCAGATAGGCTAGGTCCTTTGCTACCCGACGTGTTCTCTCTCTGTTTGCGAGGTGAAAAATAGGAGAGGAGGCGTGTCGGGCTCTTTGCAGAGAACTCAGTACCTAAAGAAATTTCGCCTAATGTTCTCTTGGTGATCTGTTAACAGTGGAAAACTTGGAAATTATGTGTGCTTGCTGACAGTCTGCATGTTACCTCGTATTGAGCTTTCGTTGGGTCTTGTCAGGTTTTTTTTTAATGGAAAAATTGTCAGATGAGTAGATTCAGTAAGTTTGGGGCTTTGTTTTGATTTATTTGCCATTAAGTCAGATTCTCAGGCTAATATTAAATTCCTTCTTTATTTGTATGATAGCCTTTGAACATATAGAATGGAGTTAAGATCTGAATTGTCTTAAACTTTTGCAATGTAATGACTGTAGCTTCAACATCTCTGAAAGATACAGGAAAAAACCCACCATTTTTAAAAGCTACATAGTTCTAAAGATAACTTAGGTTCTTCCTTGTTATTATCCCTATTATTTTGATGTCTCTGCTAACTTCAGTAAGACCATTAATTGTGTTGTGTTTCTTGTCAATTGAAGCCACGTACAGTCTGTGACATAGGTGGACTCCTTTTCCCAGGGCGTATTCAGCAGGGCAGCAGAGCTGATTGTTGTTGTTGTTGAACAATTTGAAGATGATTTGATGTGAACATCAAAGTCCCTCCTATACTGAAAAGCTAGCCACGTTTGGCACGACTCCAGTCGTGATAATTTGATGTTTTTGTTGATGGTTGTGGACTTGGAGTATACTTGGAGAATATTGTTGAGACAAATAATATTTTGTGAAAAATGTTTGGCTGAAGATAAAGTATATCTGTTTGTGTGCTGCTGGAAGAGAAATGCTCTGAATGTCTTCAGGGACAAATTAACTTGGTGGTAACCGTACAGCCTTAAGGAATATTTAGTAAACTTGTAAAACACGGAGAGGTGAAGGATAGATAATACTGGTAGAAATGTTTGAAAAACACTGCCACTGAAGTTTTTGTTTCCTCTCTCATGATGAATATTTGTAGGTAAAAGTGAAAACAGAGAAGTGGCTTCAGTACTTTTAAATAAAACCGTAGTTAAATCAATTAAAAAATGTGAGTTGAATTGCAAAGCAGATGGTAGCTATTTAGTGAATTACTTTGAAAAAAACATGTGGTGACATTTCACCTTTATAGCTGAATACTATTGCTGTAAATTGTATTGTTTGGCGAGTGAATGATTTGGTTAGTGTGACATTGTACTTCTTAATTCATTTTTGTGTAGGTGAGGAAGGTGCTCTGAATAATTATTTGCCTCGTCGTTCTAATACTCTTCACTTGTAATATGTCCTGTGTTGTGCAGACACCTTTACAAATTTCCCTTTGTTTTTTTTCTAAATTGTGTAGCTTGATTTCAAGGAGTTGTAAAATAAATCAGATACCCCTGAAGTAGGGATTGTCTTTGCAGTGAACATCTTTGCTCCTGATAAATCTGGAATGAAGCTGAAAATGCTTTACGGGAGGACTCTACTATGAGGCGCAGGCATTTAAGTGTCTTCTAACATTAGAACAGAGAATTAAGAATGTGGAGACTGCATGCCTAAAATAGGCAAGAAACTAGCAGATGAGTCTAACATAAAACACACTAATATTTGAATCATTAGACTTCTTTGAGTAGCTCTGCTTTTCTGTCTTCCAGCTAGGGGGTCAGAAAATTAGTCTAAATTGGTTAAGTATCTGATAATACTCTTAGTGGCTAGGAGGTCAGCGAGAAGAAACATACTATGAATTTGGTACCAAGGTGAATGATCTCTTGTAGCATGTGTTTGATGCAAGAGATAGACGTGCATTTCAGAGTTAAGTTTTTGTTTCCTTTTCTCCTCATAACCATGTCTCAGTCTAATGGTTCTTTCAGATCTGTATATACGTATTCTGTCTTTGATTATATGAAGCAGTAAGGGATTTAGAGAGGAAATCTCCATGTTCTGAAAAAAACTGTTTCTTAGAGGGCTGGTAATAATGTAATATAAGTAAAAATTAAACAAGTGATTCTCGTTTGTTGCGAGTAAATGTTTGCTATTTTGAGTAAGGTAGGCTTAAGTCATACCTTTTAATACAGATTTTTAGTAGAGTTCACAAACTAACTGGAATTCATGGGGTGAAGGGGCTAGGTGGTAGGGGAAGGAGGCAGTGGAACCCTGTCCTAAGGATTTTAGAAGGTGTGTGAAGCAATACCTCACCCTAGCATAGGTTTCCTCCTCTTTCATGAGCAGTGCGTTTAAAGATGTTTCACTTCTGAAATCGAATCAGAGCTTTGAGGAGATGTTGTCTCAGCTTTTCCTCTTTCTAATGGTGTTTTGACATTTTAGGGTCTAAGAAAGAGCACAGGGTGGAAATTACTGCTGTACTCTAGCAATTTGAACTTTGCCAAGTCCAAATGCCAGCTCTGATTTTGCTGTCACTGGACCTTTACCTCTGTGTGACTTAGTGATAGGAAGAGTCCTGTGCCTTTGTCCCAGCATGGATACTTGAGTGTGAAAAGTTTTTTTGTTGTAAATGTATTGAATGCTATTATGAATTTATAGAACTTTTTTTATTTAAAAAAAATTGTTTGAGAATCAAAGGTAGTCTTTTGAGTGATATTACTTTTAAAAACCCCAAAACAACAGCCAACAACAAAGAAAAGAAACACAGAAAAAAGCCAACAACTTTAGATTTTTTTTTTATTCAAACATTTGCATATGTTTTAATATTCAGGATGCCAGATGTTCTGCTGAAATGTGTACAGAATCAGTTTTTCTTACTAATGTATACCTTTCACTGTAAAAGTTGCTGCATGGATAGTGAAGATATTGAGCTGACGTAGTTCAGCTCATGGCTTTCAGCTCAATGTTGCCAAGGATTAGTATTATTAGAGCAATGGCAATGTACAGGTTGTTTCCCTGAATATTTGATCAGGTTCACCTGGAAGTTCTTGAATCTGTTGCATAGCTTCTTAAACACTTAAGCAGAAGAGTTATTGCTGTGCATTGTGTCTACAACTTGGATTATTTCCTCTGTTTTACAGAAATGCCTGTTAAAAGAACAGATTGGGCTGGAACCCTTATTTTAAGGAAAGGTTTCTTGTTTATTTGCTTTGCTTTCTCTGTAAGTAGTTGAAGTTGATGGTGCTTGTGTTTAGCCTCACCACTGGAACTTTGTTTTCCTTCAGAGGTGCCCAGAAGCAGACTATGGAGCATTAGGTAACATTGCTTGAGGGAAGAAAGGAGAGAGAAATGCTGTTAAATGTCTAACCTGGGATGCCAGGAAAGAGTCAATCTCAAATTTGAATGAGTGATATTAGGCTGCCTCTGTAGGCAGTGGTGATAAACTGAGTAACAGGGGCAGTCCTTTAGAGAGTCTTAAGACATGCCTGAAAACGGCTGAATTGTCTTCTGGAAGAGCAGTTCTTTCATTGATGACAAAAAAAGCCTGTAGTAACTAACTGGGACTTGGTGCCTAAAACAGACAAGAAGAATTCCACATCTAATGTTGCAGAGATGTTGTACAAACTGATGGTCTACCTGTTAGGTTACCAGGTAAAGCTTGTAAGTTAGGGCTTGCTTTCCCCTTTGTACTTTATTATATGAGAGATTGAGGATTGAGAGGGGACCTTGGAAGTCCTAATCAAGGTACATTTTATCCCTTGCTGGTGTGCCTGCAATATAATTAATAATTCTTCATTACTTTTTATTAGAAGTTTGATTAAACTAGGAAGGGTGATCTTTCAAACTACACACGTGAAAGAACACTGCATTGAAAATGTTGTCTAATTTTCTTGTATAAAGCAGTGAAACCAGTCTAATTCTCTAAACCCCATGAGCTTTATTATCGGTGCAGTTTAGTCTTTGAAACTATTGATTTTCATTAATTTGCTTCCATTATACTCTCCATTTCCTCATGTCTGTTTAACTTACTGTGTGCTCTATTATTCTATGTAAATATAAATCAGCAGTAAACCCATGAGCCAGGGAGTTGAGAGAGTTGAATAGAAACTATTAGTAGGAATACTTTTCTGTACTTACACGGTCCTTTATTTGACTACTGAGTGTTCTTAAAGCAATAATGGAGCAATATTATGCAAAAGACTCAGCACTTTGCAGCTATGGTAACTAAAATCATCATAAAAATATGAGTCTTAATTGAAAATTAGAGTGCTGACCAACTAAAAAGTTTCAAATGATTAAACTGGATAAAGCACAGATTTTCTGCCATACCATGGTGTATTCTTCTGAAGTTAATGTTAGATTCAGTAAGCTCTCTTTTTAAATAAATACAGGAAACGACAACATCTAAACAATTTCCTGAGGTCCTGCTATAGACAGTGTGAGATTTTTTTTTCCTTTAGCCATCTCCAGTGTTGGATGATTTGAAAAAAAAACTTGGTAAGCTTCTCAAGAGTTTCATTGTCTTTACTATGGGAAAGAATCATAGAATCAACCAGGTTGGAAGAGACTTCCAAGATCATCCAGCTCAACCTAGCACCCAGCCCTGTCCAATCAACTAAGTGCCTCATCCAGTCTTTTCTTGAACACCTCTAGGGACGGAGACTCCACCACTTCCCTGGGCAGCCCATTCCAGTGGCAAATCACTCTCTTTGTCAAGAACTTCCTCCTAACATCCAGACTATACTTCCCCTGCCACAACTTGAGATTGTGTCCCCTTGTACTGTGGCTGCTTGCCTGGGAGAAGAGACCAACTCCCACCTGGCTACAGCCTCTCTTCAGGTAGTTGTAGGCAGCAAGGAGGTCACCCCTGAGCCTCTTCTCCTCCAGGCTAAACACCCTCAGCTCTCTCAGCCTCTCCTCTTAGGGTTTGTGTTCTAGGCCTTTCACCAGCTTTGTCACCTTTCTCTGAACACGTTCCAGCACCTCAACATCTCTCTTGAATTGAGGAGGGGATGTTTCCTCCTCCCAGTGCTTAATGTCAATCTTCAATTTTAAGGCTATTACTCATTCAGTCTTCTGAGAAACTGAAACCAAACAGATCCTCTTTTCTGTGCAGTAAACCACTAGGTACTTTGATTCTTTGGAAGTTGTTGTTCAGCCTTTCTTCTTTAAAAAAGAACCAAATCCAGCTATTTCTGTATTTATTGTAGGCCATTCTTAGTCTTCCTATTTTCTGGATTTCTCAGTCATTTTCTGGAAATATGATGCTTCGTTGCAGGTATGGTATTTAAGTAGTACAAAGTGGAGCAAAGAAGATTACTTTGCTTATTCTAAAAGCTGTGCTTGCAGTTGTACACTTTGGTGACATATGTCTATTTTGCCTTACTGTATATCTTGGGACTTATACACTTATCTTTTTCTTAAAGACTACTACGTGTATAAAGCAACAATGGGAAATGCAAGTTTTGTGCTCATCCCTAATGGATTTCATTCCTCTTCTGTCTGTTGTTCCAATTTGTAAAATATATTTAAATTTTAATTTTTGTCCTTTCTAGCTTTTCACCATTGGCTTATTTAATAGATGTGTTTTGTATTCAACATTCATGTTGCTAGTGCAAATATTTAATAGAATGAAGTGCCTTTGTAATGAACCTTTTCTATAACTCTCAAGAGTCATTCTCTAAGGAGTTCTACCCTTGCCACAGTGTTTTTTCTAGATTGTGTTTTTTTTGTTTTCCGAGCTTATAATGCTAATAGGAAATGTTGTCTGAGGTAAAAAATCATTTCCTTCATACTGTTCCTCTTCAAAATCAACTATTGCAGTTTTGAGGGAAATTAGACTGATTTGGTCCAACTTGATTGAAGTAGTAATGCTGTCTGCTAATCTATAACTTACCTTGCAACCTTTGACAATAAATAGCAACTCCCCTTAGCTGCATTTTGAGCTGTACTTGTCTCCTGTGAGATTTCTGTCACCTAGCAGACAAGTGATTGATGGGAACAGAACTTTTCACGGTCTTACCTGCTCTGGGAGACTTCTGAACCAATGAAAAGTTGTCTGAAGACTTGCAAAGCTGCTGCAATAAACTTCAGCAGGTTCCCTGCAAAAGTGGCTGGAACTCATTTTTACTGTTCATAAAATAGCGGTCAGCACTAATTCAGTGGGGAATTGATTGCTTTTTTTCTCCCATAATTGTCATTTGCAGGTATCTGAAACTTAGTCAGTTTTGAGACAGGTGTGTGTGTGTGTGTTAAGGAAATTATAATCTTGTCATTGCCTGGAAGAAAACTTAGTGGTTTACCCAAGTAAAATTCTTTTCCTCCTTTCATGCAGACCTTGCTGCTTCCTTTTTAATCCAGTTTAATGTATTATGTAGGAATGGGGTTTTGGCTTCTTTTGGTAGTTCTTTCTGAAAAATAGGTACTCTAATAAGATATTCTTTAAAACAAAGGAGGGATTCTCTTTGTGCAGAAGCCAAGCAAAGAAACCCTGAAGGAGAAAAAAGAGTTGGAAGTGTCAGTAGCATACCCTGAGGCTCAACAATGCTGTAAGACACAGCATCTATTGTAACTCTCTTGGTGTTATTAAGACGCTTTCTAATTTCTATTAACTGGCTGCCTAATTTAGAGTGATTTCCAATCCTCTTAGGATATGGCTTAAATTCTTAGATGGTTTTGGGTATGTATTAGTTGGAGGTAGAATGGGAATAATTACTGTGTGACTGGGAAAAGTTGCTGTGTAATGCCTTTACACTGATAAAGATTAAATCTGTAGACCCATTCAGTGATAAAAATAGGAATGAAATTGTGAGCTACTCTTGGCTTTTTTTTAAAAGAACTTTTTGTGGAGGGGAAAAAAATCTGTCAGCCCAGATTTAGTGATCACAGAGAAGCTCAATGGAAAGTGTAGAGATCTGATGGAACTGAACGATTTATCCCTTCAGGTGTTTTGGCAGTTCTCATGTGTTGCATTCTAAGTCAGCAAGAGTAAAGCGTTTCCTCCCAGAGCTTGATGTAGCCATGGTAGTGAATTCAGCTAGTAGCATAGACTTTGCTGCCCTCTCTGCAGACTGAGACCTAATGAAAGCAAGAGAACCTGTATTCCTTGATGTATTTAGTATTGAATTCAACTTGCTGCCTATTCCCTGGAAGTATTTGTAACCCAGACTTATAGTGTTAAATATACTGATTGTCTTAATGTTCCTGGCTGCCTTAGAAGGCAACTTGAAGTTCCTTCAAAGTTCTGATATTGCTGAACAAGGTTTTAAAATGGTGTAGGAGGCTGATTGTATAAATTAAGGACTAATTTGGACTGCAGCAATGGTGAATTTATTCAGCCTTGAAACTACTACTAATTGTGCTAGTTTGAAGCTAGCTAGCATGTTTTGGTGAGAAGAACTAGATGATAGGCTGAGAAATGAAAACAATGGTGAGGTCTACTTCGCTCACAGTCTTGCTGAGATGTGTAAAGAAGAAAGGCAAAACAAAGATTAGGGCACTTGCTTCCTCTCTTCGCTGGGAGCTTTGCCTGCTGGGGAGAAGCTGAGGCTGCTGGCTGGACTCCATCTTGCTTTCTAACCTCACCCTCCTTTTGCTTGGCTGCTTTACCTTGCTTTTTAACCCTCTTGGCCAAACCTCCATTCTTCCTTAGGACTGGGGTAAGGTTGAGAGGGGGAGGGGGAAGGTGAGGGGGTGGTTGAGAGCCTTTCCTGGGGACTCAGGTTTCTGGGAGGGGAATTGTGTCTGTATTACCTTTTTACATTGTATATTTCTGTCTATAACTGTATATACTGTAAATATCTACTTGTAAATTGTGCCAGCTGTAAATATAAGCTTCATTCAAATTTCCAGAGTGTGCTGAGTCTAGTCTGGGTGATTTCTAAAGTGTGTGGGGGAGGGGGATACCCAAACCATCACACTAATTTAGGGGCAAAAATAGCAGAACCGTTTGGGAATTTTGTTCCTATGGCATGGATTCTGGAGTGGTAAGATCAATTCTTCAAGTACTGGTGTTTTGTTACATGATCAATGCTTGAGATCTCAGTATGTATAGACTAAAAAAAAGGTTTAAAAGTATAAAGAGGGTTCTTGTAAGGATAAGGCCTTTTATCTTCAAGCTTTGAGGAGTTTGGTTCTGTTGTGAAGCTTACTGTTAGGTGGCCTCATGTGTATGCCTCTACAAAAATCTATGGAGTTGGACTCCGAGATTAAAGTCATCTTAGAAAAAAGCAAGAGGGATTGGCTTTTAATGATTTAAACTTAATGTATTAAACCCTTTCTTTTCTTTAAAAATCAGTAGTCTTTTAGAAAATGGTTGATGTAAAATGGATTTCAGACATAGCATTAGTACAGCTATATATCAGTTTTGCATGTGCATTAATGTAGGCTGAAGTGTGTCTCTGAGTGTCTACGAACTGACAAAGATGCTGCACATGCTGACTTAGTAGTTGGAAAACTTTTAATACCATCTGAAGAATACTGTTGGGATGGGGAAAGAATGACTAGGCAAAATAGCACTGATGGAAGGAAACCATGGTAGTCATAGTTGACTCAAGAGTGCACTTCCTAGTTCTGAGAAGTAAATTAAGGTTGGTGAGAAGGCTGGCCATGTGGTTCCTAGTGCTGTTTGATACTAGAAGGAAGTGGCTGCTTCAGAATGTTAGAATATGTGTGTAGCAAAGCTCTCTGAGACCAGATATTTTGTGCAAACAAGTGAACCTAAGAGTAAGGAACCTAAGAGTAAGGTGAATGAAATAAGGAGCACAAAATACTAATTTGTAGCATCATTTTGTTACACATTTTCATCTACAGTCTAATAATGCCAATGGAAAAAGCTTGCAGACTCACTGATTTCCATTTGTAAGATGGGGCACGTTATACTTGTATGTTAAATAACATTTTGGAGTAATGTAGGAAAAAAGTTCTTTTTTTTTCTCCTTTTTTTTTTCCCCTTTAACCAAGTAGCCTGTTTCTAACTCTTTGTTTGGTTGTTTTTTTGACCTGGCTTTTGTTCAGATAGCAAATGCATTTGTATCTGTGTGTATTTTCACAGTCCAGAGTGAGTACTTGCAGTTTTTTACTTTGTTTTCCTGTGTCTTTACACACAGGAGAATGTCAGGTTTGGTGGAATAGCAACTGATGGTGTTTGCTTTCCCTTAGAGTAAGAGGGGAAAGAAAAGAACCAACATAGGAATAAACTGTGAGCCCAAGGTGAGAGTGAAGTCTGAAAGACAGCAAAAGAGAGAAAGGGGACAGAAATAAAGCTACAGGCTTACAAGGTGAAGGAAGGATCAAAGTCAACAATTTGGAAGTTTGCATTTTTTTCCTCAAGAAAACCTTGATTTAGGGTTTAAAGCTCTCCACATGTTCTTTTATACTTGCTGGGAGAGAAAAATGTGGACATAGTGAGAAACATCAAGTACTAGCTAGTTTGAGCTTTTGTCCTACCTAGATCTCATTGGTCTTTTAAGTCAGATAATAAAGAGACCCAAATGTTGAATTAAGCATCTTCATCTCCTACACTGTAAATCACAGTAGCACAGTTGTCATGTGGTATTTCCGTCCTTTAACTCAACCTTAATTTTTAGTGATGAGAGTAGGACCATTATTTTCCAAGAAGCTTCAAATATGAGGGATGAATAACTTCTGTAACTGTTTTCACATCAGAAAAGCCTCTGTCAGGCTAAAGCTGTATCTTTTCTGTTGCTGACTTAACAAGGTTTAGATGAGAAGAGTTGCTCTATGAAATACTTTATGTTCATCTCAGATTTATTATAGAATCATGTTGGTAGGAAGGGAGCCCTCTCAGTCATTTAGTTCAAAGCTCAGGTCAAAAGTCAGTCTAACTGGAGCAGGTTGCTCTGAGCTTTGTCCAGAAATTTTAACTCCAAGGATGGAGAAACCATGGTGTCTCTAATCAGCCTCTTTCAGTGTTTGATGACCTTCATGGGAAGAGAGCTTTTCTTTTCACTTAGCTGAAATTTGCTATTTTCCAAATTGTGTTAATTTATTCCTGGATTATCTCTGTGTGCACCCAGAAAAAGTCTGATTATGACTCTTCTATGCACTCCCAAAGGAAAATTGAACAGAATATTAAGGTTTGCCTGCTTACTGCCTTGTCCTTGGGCTGAACAAATCTAGCTCACTCAGCCACTCCTTTTGTGTCATATTCCCAGCTCCTTGGTTATCTTGCCAGTCCTCTGCTAATAGTCCCCATTATACAAAGGCTGTGTTTTACTGGTGAGTCCAAGATTGGACACGTCAGTTCAGATGCTGTCTCACCAGTGGTAAATGGGGGAGCAAGGGGAAATTGCTTTCTCCCAGTCTAGTGGCTAGCTCCTGCTAACAGAGCCTGATTTGTGGCTAGCTTGCTTCATTTGCCAAGGGCAAGTGTCCTCCAGGAACCCCTAATTCTTTTCTACAGAGCTTCATCCTACTCAGTGCTCAGCAAGTTCTTATTAATGTCATAGAATCACAGAATGGTCTAGGCTGGAAGGAACATTAAAGATTATCTAGTTAAATCCCCACTGCTATGCACAGAAACACCTTCCACTACAGATTGCTCAAAGCCTCACCCAGCCTGGCCTTTAGCACTTCAGGGAAGGATCACCCCATCCACAGCTTCTCTGGGTAACCTGTTACAGTGTCTAAACACCGTCAGTAAACCACTTGCCATTTATCTAGCTCTTATCAACACATTTCTCTTGCATCTTGAGATTGCTCTGAGTAGAGCCCTGCCCTCTGAAGCGTTAGCCTCACTTTGAGCTCTTGTGTGACACTACAAGTAATCAGCCACTTGCTGGATTTTGTAGCACCACTCACCCCCACTTGCAGTCCAATAGGCAGCTCATTTTAGCACCCTGCCACCTAGTTCATGTCTCACAAGTGTGCCTCAATAACTGTGGGAGAGCATGGGAAAGTACCTTGTTGAGGGCAATGAAAACAACATCCACTGCTCTGGGGATACTTGTTCAGTCACCTTTCCAGGGATGGAGGTGTCACTGAGCAATCTTTAGCTTCTTGAATCCTCTCTCTTGAAGGCAAGTCTGAGGTTTGCTTTTTGTTTATGGACAAAGGGGAGAAAAATTACAGTGGAGAAGATGCTGTGGCATGCTTGTCTAGATATTTTACTTTATATTCCTCAGTTTAAGAATTCCTGAAGAATTAAGATCAGAAGCCCTAGTCATTAAATAAAGGAAGTATATATGCAATGATTTTTTTTTTGTGAGCTTTATTTTGTTAAAAAGAAACATCTTACTAGCAACAATATTTTTTTAATATGTTGTTATGTGTCCCATGACATCCAGTGTAAACCTGGCCTCAACCATGTATTCTAGATGTGTTCCTTTGTACTTTACCTTCAAGACTGGGATGGCATGCTTCTCTGATTTTTGTTCCTCTTTTTGTTATTAAGCTGAGCTTAGTAGCTAAAATAGAACTTGAATAGCAATTCAGGATGTAAGAGATGGTCACGTATTTGTCTTGTTACTACATGCACTCCTGTCATTATAGAGTTTTAGGGTATGTTGTGTCAAGCATTTCTGTTCATTTTTTTGTTATTCCCACTTTTATAGTTTTCTGTAGTCACATTGTAGACTGTTCTTCAGAGCTCTTTAATTTCCATCTACAGTGATAACTTCTTTTATTACACTGTTCACAGTTAATTTATAGCATAAAACTGTAAATGTTGTGAGTTAACTTGAAATGAGTACCCAGGGTTAAAATTAAAAAAACGTATCTGTTTTGCCTTCCATTTCCTTATTCCAAAGTTGAGTTATTGAATTGAGTTTTCAATGTAGGTAAGATTCTTTTCAGCAAAGTTCACATCATATGTATCTGCCTAAACAAAAGTGGCTTTTCCTGAGAAGTCCAGGTCCTCTGTAACATGTTACCTGCCTCAGCAAAGTCTTCATCTTGATCTCCCGTCTCCTGCATCCACTGTCTAAAGCTTGCAATGAGAATAGAATCGCGTCATAGAATTACAGAACCATTTTGGTTGGAAAAGACCCTTATGATCATTGAGTTTAATCAGTATCTAAGTCTGCCAAGTCTGATGCTAAACCATGTTCCTTAGCACCACATCTGTGTGTCTTTTAAACACCCCTAGAGTTGATGATTCAGCCACTTCCCTGAGGATCCTATTTCAGTGTCTGACGACCAATCTAAACCTCTCCTGGTGCAGCTGCAGGCAATTCCCTCTCATCCTGTTGTTACTAGGGAGTATGTTGGATTTAGCAGCACTGTTGCAGGCTTACACAGATTGTTTTATAATAGTGTATATTCCTTTTTGGTTTAGGTGGGCAGATACCTGACACTGGGATAAAGAATCCTATATGAACCAGTAGCAGACATCTAGTAGTAAAACTGATGGACTGCATGTGACTAGCATGTTGACTGGGAAGCTAAAGTGTGGCCACACATAACTGCAGCTTTGAAAGGAGATTCCTTTGATTAGGAATGGTAGATGTTTATCATTCTTGTTTCATTCACTCTACTTGTATTTCAGTCTACTGAAAAGAAACCAAAGAAAATGTTAAATGTAAACAAAACATGGAACTCAAGAGAATTAGAAAGTCTTAATAGCAAGAAGCTAATTGTAATTGCATTGATATTGTAAAGAAAATTACAAGCTGTGTATCATGTAGATTTGGTACTGTAGGAGTAGAGCATTTTCACATTGTGCTATATATATAGCTGATAGAGGAGTGTAAAAGGCTATGTGAGCAAATGCAAAAATTCTCTCCCACAATCATGTTTTCTGTAATTGTGCTGGTTTGAGGCTAATTGGACTGTTTTAATGAGAGAAATGAGATCATTGGTTGTGAAAAGGAAATAATGATGTCTACATCATTTGTTAGTTTGCAAAAACAATAAAAAGTAAACAGTTCATCCCACTTTGCTCTGGCATGCTTCTCCCTTTCACATCTCCTTTGCTCCACTCCAATATCTTCCACTAACCTTGGCTAACTGTAGAGAGATTTTTACTAACAGGACATGAAAAGATAAACATGAGCAACCTGTGCTGGAAGTGTCCTTGAGTACATCCTGGGACTGAAGATACCAGGCTCTGGGTAGCACCCCTGACATGCAGCTGCAGGGGGTGGAGTGCCAGCTGCATGTGGGCAGAGTTAGCCAGCCCCAGAGGCTGACCCTCAGAATGTTATGGTTAAATCACCTATCCACGCTATGCCTGTAACCCTGGACCATCTGGAGCTATCCAATACGTAACCAATCCTGAACTAAGTTAGTTGTGCAGGCCTCTTCTAAGAAAGAATATAAGTCACTGTATCACAGAAATAAAGCGGAGAATGACCATCTAACCACACTGGTGAACAAAGAGTCATTTTATCCCAGGTGCAACGCCGACAGCTAACAGAGGACAACATATATTTTGCTGGTTGTTTTGTTTGTCTGTCTGGGAAGGAAGAGGGAGAGAAAGAGGCTTTAGTCCCTTCTGGACAGTTTCTTCGTCCAGGAGGGAGTTTGGATTTCTACAGTATTTCTAGTTTGTATATAGTTGTAAATACTTGTAAATATTTTGTATATGTGCTTGTAAATTTAGCTTTGCTATAAATATAACTTTGTCTTACTTCCAAGCTGTCTGAGCTGGTCTGGTAAATTTCAGTAGTGTGCGTGGGAAAGTTCCTCACCCACTGCAGTAATGATGCCTCCTATTTCTTGTGTTATCCAGATGACATCTTATACTCTTGATTTACCTTCGTGTCAGCCTGATGTTGCCCAGTGTCCCACATTACTGTCCTTCTGATCTTGCCAGCTCTTTTGCTTCTGTTTCTTGGGTGACTTGCATGCCTTTTGCATTGTACCTACTTGCTTTGTGTACGGAATGAGCTAATGAGCTTCTTGGAGTAGTGCTCATCTCTGCTTGACTTGTTTGGAAAGCTGCAGCTCTGTTGAGCTTGCCTGTGGTGCTGAGGTTCAAAGAGGCTTTTGGATTTTTATCTGTTTGGCCTTGGAAGGGCTAACAGCATTATGGAGTTTTAATCTGTCCTAAATTCTTTGTGTGTTTTGGTTTTTTTTTTTTTTTCTCTCTCTAATCCTAGCAGTGCATAAAAACTGTTACAGAAAAGTAACTGTTCTCTTCCCCTTACCTCAAAAGGTAGGGGACAGAAAAGATGCATTTCTATGTGACAACTCTGTTTCTCCATCTGGTCTTGGAGGGCTTTTATAAATCCTTGCCTTTGATTTGTATTCACTTTCTCCTAGGATATAGTATTAAAATAATTGCAAGTTGTTTCTGTAGCACATGCCTCCGTCTTTTGCTTTTATAATGTCTTGGAGAAGATGTTTAGGAGTAGTGTTGGTAAAGTTGGCATAAGAGCTTTGTGCTGTCAGTCAGTAGTACTGAAACCCATCTCTACAGCGTGAGCCATCAGTTTTGTCCTGAGGCAGGGAGGAGAGTCTTTCCCTGCAGGTGAAGGGAGATGAGTCCTGCCTTTGTCCCCCTGCCACACAATGAGAAAGGAGGAAGATTGCTAATGCTTCTGTAACCTGGGGGGAAAAGGTGATGGTTTGGTGGGATGATAAGGGTATAAATAGGAGAATTTAGGTACAAGTAGTGGGTTATACCCCTCAGGTACACAAAGGGAAAAGTGTTTTCATGAAAGAAGTGATTGGCAAGGAGATCAAATAGAACATATGTTTGCATTAAAACACAGAAATACACTGGGCTCTATCAGGTGAATTTACAGTGGATGTTTTGGCTCTGCTGTAGCTTGTTCAATCTCAAGTTGATTTCCTCAAAATTTCTGAGAGCTAATTTCAAGCAGTTAGCTTACACGTTTTTGTTATCTTTTAATAGTGGTTTATTTGCTTTCTGCATCTTGAATTCATATCTAATACCTGAATTCTTGGTGTTCGTGTTTGTTTGTTTTCCCTCTGCAGTCATGGGTTAGAAATAACCAGAAACAGTCTCTAATGAAAAATGATAAATATCTGATTCTAGGACCTGGAGCCCCATGAGCAATGTGGTGTATAAATACAGCAGCTGACTCTATTATGTGGTTGTTCTCGTCCCTTTCTTTCTGTTTGGAGCCTGTTCATTCTTTTATGGTCTCTTAGTTGTATTGCTCCCTGGTCAGCCTGGTGCCTGCATGATAGTGGCAGTGGCTGCAGCAGTGATTGATGTGGAGACTAGACTGCTAGACACAGTTAGTGAGTATTTCATGGAGCAAGTTAGTCTGCAAACCTGAAGATGGAGAAACAAGTTGTTTATGTGGTTCTGACCATTGTGTGCAGGATCTGATTCAAAGTGTTACTGTCATACAGTTCTATAAAATGTATTTAAATCTCTTAGAGGATCTAACACTTCTGCTTCTCAAAATCCCCTGATTTGGGGGTTTTGTTGTTTAGAGAAGATTACTTAAAATGAAAAGGCATTTTGAATGCAATTTATGAAAGTAAAATCTTTGCAAGTGGTATAGGAACTACTTGAAGATGCCAAGTGGGAGTCTTGGAGAAAATGCATGCACCTGTTGAAGATAGTAAGTCCATAGAGAAACTGCCGTGGTATAGCTAAACAGCAGTATAAAAGGTAGTTACACAAAGCAGTTTTTACCATTTTTTAAAAAGGTTTTGTATGTAAGAGAAAAGTATGAAGGTCTATAAATTCTGTCAGGATAGGGTAAAAATGCAGTATAGCTAAAGAAGATAATTGAGAAACAATTTACAGAAGGTATGAAACTAATGCTTTTTGAAACAAGCTGGAAATGAGAAGCCTGTTAGAGAATGCATAGGTCTAGTATATGATCTGTCCTCCTGTCCTCTGCAAATAAAGCTCTATTAAAAAAGAATCTTTTGTTTTGCCTCTTACATCTGTGTTCATCTTTGAAGAAGATTAGATCAAGAACCCCTCATTGTGAAGGATGTATCAGTCTCTCTTCAAATGAAAGTATCGGTAGAAAAAAAATGGAACAAGTTGGATGTTTTTTGATTAGTTTTTAAAGGCATTTAAAAAAAAAACCAAGGCATAAATCAGGTGATTTTTAAAGGTGTTATTTGCCAGAATGAGATGGTATATAAAGAAGCTCAGGAATTAAGCAACCCAATTGATAAATGTGGATGTGACCTCTTACTTAAAACTTAGTCTTTGAAAATTTTGAAAGTAAATTTTAAGAAGACCTATACTACTTTCCAGTAAGATTAGTATCTACAATGGAAAAGCTAGGAGAAAACTGTTACATGGAATAGAGTAAGTGGATAGTTGCATAATACAGTGGAAAGTCTGTGTGGCTTTTGCTATAGGAAATCATGACTGAGTAATCTGGATGGTGGTCAAAAAACATGTTCACAGGGGACATCTGGTGGCTGTAATTTGGTTGGGCTGCCAAGGGCATTCAACAAGGCTTTCCATCAAAAGGTCTTTAGTAACCTAAGCTGTTATGAGAAGAGAGATTGTGCCGTGGGTGCAGAAATATTCTTCCTTTGTTTTATTTTTAATATGTTGATTTTTCTTTCTTTATATTTTCTAAAATACTCACAAATAAAGGTAAAAGGATATCATCTGGAAAGAAGATGAATACTGAGATAATGGTACTGTGAATTATGAAGAAAGATCCAACTGTGAGGACTTCCAGGAACACTGTATTAGGTAAGTGCTCAATTGACAGTTGGCTCGCTTTGTTGCTAAAGGTATAGTGATGCATACAAGCCATCCTAGTTTGTCTTGCACAGTATAGGCTCTAAGATGACATTAGATATATTCTTCTCTTAAAGAGGTGCAACAAGGAGGATACAAGATGCTACAGGCTGGGTGGCTTCCCCTCCATCTCTGGGAAGATGATTCCATTTTCATGGAAGCCATTTCCACCACGTGAAGAATCTGAAGGGGACTGGAAACAGCCAGCACAAAGCTATGAAGAGCAAACTGTACGTGACCAACATGATTAAATTCCATGATGAGAAGACAGTGCGGACGAAGGAAGTGGATGTTATTTGCGTTGCTCTCAGCAGTCTAACAAATCTGGCATGCGCACCTTACATGCCCAACTGGGGCTTTTTGTAACACTCTAGTTACCTAAACGCTATCCCACAACAGCCTGGTTGGATCTAAGAGCGAAACCCCACCCCACAACAATGAAGTCCTGCTTCACGCTGACCCGTGCAGCCTCTGTTCCTTCCTGCACATGTCCAGCCAAGAGTCTTTGGTGTGGCCTCCTCGCCAGACCCTATCTGCAACACTTTGGTGGTCAATAAGTGAAGTTAGTTGTCTTCCTAGTGGTTTGACTTCTTAACTCAGTTGTCCCACACATGCATACTGCACCTGTTGCTCTGCAGTCATCTCTTACCTGACCACAAAATGTCCTTGACTCTGGTTCTGAGGTCGAGACATGGAACCTTGCATACTCCCCACTGCCTGTTGTGTTAGTTGGGGCAGTTAATGAGGCAGGAATTATAAAAATGGAGTTATTTTTATTGTCTGAAAAGCCCCACCCCCAGACTATATACAAATTAGTTCCTTTTGGGTTCTGATTCAGTTGGGAAATCTTCACAACAATGCTTATGGGCAATTTTAGTAATTTAGGAAAATTGGGAAAATGGAAAATGTTAAACCACAAAATAGCTTTGCCCTGCTTTAAGAGGCAGCCTGGAGCCCTAGGGAGGAGTGTTAAACAGGCTTGGTGGGATTTAGAATCATAGAATCAGTTAGGGTTGGAAGGGAGCACAAGGATCAGCTAGTTCCAACCCCCCTGCCCTGGGCAGGGACACCCTACCCTACATCAGGCGTGCCACAGCCTCATCCAGCCTGGCCTTTAAACATCTCCAGGGATGGGACCTCAACCACCTCCCTGGGCAACCCATTTCAGTCTCTCACCACTCTCATGCTGAACAACTTCCTCCTCACGTCCAGCCTGAACCTACCCATCTCCAGCTTTGCTCCATTCCCCCTAGTCCTGTCACTCCCTGATATCTTGAAAAGTCTTTCCCCAGCTTTTTTTTAGGCCCCCTTCAGATACTTAAAGGCCACAGTAAGGTCACCTCAGAGCCTACTCTTCTCTCTACCTTTATGCCCTACCAGGACAGCAGTGTGCTTAAGCCAAGATTTCTCTAGTCTAGGAATTACATTGACAACATACTGTGAGTCAGTAATCACATTTAAGGGGCAATTTTCCCATTTCAAAAAGGCCTATAGCTTACAGGCTCATGGCTTATAGCTCTACAATTTGTGGTGAGCCATGAACAACAACAACAAAAAAAAAATCCTGTTTCCATTCCCAGTTTTCCTGCCAAACTATAACAGTCTTTCCAGATTTACCTTAGCTGTCAGTAAATACTCTAGGGCCTTCTACTGGTGTTAACTGACACAATGATTTGGACACCAATACTATGTATTTACAATAACTCATTAATTTATGTACTGGAAAGCATATGTCAGTTGCCCAATAAAGCCTTCCAAGGCGACCTGTAGAGATGGACTGTTAGCTTGACGCCAGTCCAAATAGTCAGAAGTTATAGGAATATAGATTATGCATGGATCTTGTCCAGAGATTTGCAAAATTCTCTTCCAGCCTTTGATAATGTGCTAGTTTGAGCCTAGCTAGAATGTTTTGGTCAGAAGAACGAGATCATAGGGTGTGAAATTAAAACAATGGTGATGTCTACTTCCCTCATAGTCTCGCTGAGATGTATTAGCATAAAAAGCAAAACATAGATAAAGTCACTTGGCTCTCGGCTCTTCACNCATAGTAACACCTGCTGTCATTTGAATCTGGGTATAGATGGTCTTTTTTGGCTGATATAACAAAATGTGTTCTAAAATAACCAAGGGGTTACTGAGAGATGGTATCCATTGATCCAAAAGTCTACAGGCTTGGCAGAATGTCACAAAAATACATTTACAATTGGGATGACCTCTATGTTGCCTAGAAGCTTTCTGCCACAGGCTGGATACCATGGGCATCAGAAGAATAAGAGATGGAGCAATGCTTAATGTAAGCAAGTTCCAGTTTATTGTACCCCAAGCATGGGTTTATATACTTCACACCAGAAGGCTACATAAGAAGGTTACAAATCACGTTAGACTCTAGTTGGTTACATATATTTGCATTAGGATTGCACACTAATTGCTAGGATACATTGATTAGGTATTTCTTCTAACAAGACACACAATAACTTTTCTTAACAAAGCTATATTATCTAGTCTTTCAGAGAGTATATCTGCTTAATCCTAAGAAGGCAGTTATGGCGTCTAGGTAAGAGACAGGCACCAAGCTGTACCGAGCTGTAAAACCGTAAGGCAGTTGGATAAGACTTGAGCCCTCCTGTTTTACACATTCCACATTCCTTTCAGAGGCACTTTGACCTTACACCTTCACCCAGCTCAGTGTCTTGCTTTCAAGCCCATGGCTTGTGCTTCAGTGTATCATATTCAAGCATTTCTGTAGAATCACTGTATCCAGCATTACTATATCCAGTAGCTTTCCTTTGTGTCAAAGCCTTTGCAGTTTTACAAACAGCTCACTCTGCTTCTGGAGTTAACTGTCATGGGAATAGCAGAGCCATATCACCCTTTAAGAAGTCAAAGAGTGGACTAAATTCAACATTAGTAATCCCCAAATAGGGATGTACCCAGTTTATTGTCCCTACCAGCTTTTGCAAATCATTCAAAGTTTTTACATTTATTTTTAATTGAACATTTTGTGGTTCAATGGTTTGATCTAAAGTTTTCCAACCCAAATATTTCCAGGGAGACATCATCTGGACTTTATCTGAGGCGATTTTAAGCCTTCTTTTTTGCAAGGCTTTTTGTGTTTCCACTGATACTGCTTGCAACTGCTACCTGTCTGAGGCTGCGACAAGTATGTCATCCGTATAATGATAACAAAAAGTGTCAGGAAACAATTTCTTTATTTCACAGAGAGATTCAGACACAAATTGCTGACATATGGTAGGGCTATTTTTCATCCCCTGAGGCGACACTGTCCATTGAAATCTCAGTAAGGGTTCTGGCTGTTTGATAGAGGGAACAGAAAAGGCAAATTTGTGTCTATCTGCTGGATCAAGAAAAATGGTAGAAAACCCAATCTTTTATGATTATAATATCCCAGTTTCTGGATATCATGGTAGATGAGGGTATTCCTGGCTGTGAAGGTCCCATATCTTCCATGACTTTTTCTGAAGATCCTGTGTCTTTTGCCAGGTTCCATTTTTATTCTTTACCACAAAGACAGGTGTTTCAAGGACTGGTTGTGGGGACAATATGCCCTTGATGAAGCTGATCCTGTACAAGTTCCTTTAAGGCAAAGGTCTTTTCCTCAGTAGACCCACACTGGTGTTTCTGTAAGCCAAGTGAGCTTAGATGCAGTCATAGAGGAGACATGTTCTTCAGTGGCCCCTATGAAAAAGGAGAGGCAGTGCCAATACTAACGTTCCAGCTTGACAGAACATCCCTTCCCCACAAGTTAATAGGTACTGTAGAAACACGGGGGCAAGTGGTGTCTGTCTGTCCTTCTGGATTCACAACTTGTATATACATTGTGCTTTGCTGTGCCAGTGCTGCCTCTTCAATTTCTGCAAGTGCATTAGAAGTGTTCACTAAAGGCCACGAAGTTGGCCAGTCCTTTGCTGATACAATAGTCATGTCAGCCCCTCTGTCAATATAGGGTGACCTGACATCACGTTCAGCAACTGCCTTTCTCAAGTCTCTCAGCAGTGGCCACACCATTGGTTTGTACACTGGACTGCCTCATGTATTAGTAAAGACAGGAGAAGCCAGTCAATTCCCTCCTCCTTCTTCCATTGCTTGCTGTCTAATTTTTCTCCTGGTTTCCACTGGATCATGAGGTGGCCCCGATAACATTGGCGCAGCCTTAGGCATAAACAAGTGGATGGAGGTGTTAGAGAGTAAATGGGGGCAGACGGTACAGAGGGCAGTGGTGGCATAGAAAAGTCCATAGTTGAATCATCGGGTGGAGGCAGAGAGACTATGGGTGGCCATTTACATGGTAATGTGAAACTTGGGCCAAGGGAAGTGGCAGCAGCTGCTGCAGAAGCCGCTTCTCCTTCATCCCTCAGCTCTCCCAAAGAATCCCTGATAAGCCATCATGTCATAAGGTATGACATTGCAGTCTTATCTCCTCTCGTGGCAGCATCTATTAACACCTCTCCCTCCTCCTCCCAGGTTGCTAGTTCAAAGGCATTCAGTATGGTATAACCCTCCGAACGTTCTCTAAGCCAGGCAAATAACATACAAAGTTTCTTTTCATCATGCGTAACGCCTCTCTTCTTCAAGGTTTGGGTAAAAACTCCTACTGCAGAGTTCTCTTCCCTAGTCATATTTTGACCCATAGTGCCCAAAATAAGTGTTAGTCCCCAGCTGCTCACCTCTATTATTGAGCTTCAGAGGTGTCCTAAGTTTTATCTGGATGCATGGCTTTCAGCCTGCTGTATCTTCTTTAAGCTGGGCTCACTACTGGCTGCTCTGCCTCCATGCACTCCAGACCCATTAGTGAATCTCTTCAAGGATCACATCGAGGTCACCATTTGTAAGAACACATCAGAGACAGACTCTGCAATATAGTTGCAAGTGAATGTTTATTTGGCAGAAAAAGTTGACTTGTATTATGTTTCTAAACTGATCATGTGAACAAATTGCCTAATGTTAAAAAACAAGCTATTCAGAACCAGACCATCTCCCGTAATGGGTCTGGACCAGCTTATTTCCAGTAGTTTCTGCCAGTCAGTAGCTCTCCACACTTCAGTGTTTGAAATATTCCACTGATTTGTCTTCCACTGACAAATCCACTCAGTGGCACCTTCAAATAATAGAATAGAATAGAATAGAATTAACTAGGTTGGAAGAGACCTCCAAGATCATCCAGTCCAACCTATCACCCAGCCCTATCCAGTTAACTAGACCATGGCACTAAGGGCCTCATCCAGTCTTTTCCTGAGCAACTCCAGGGTCGGTGACTCCACCACCTCCCTGGGCAGCCCATTCCAATGCCAGTCACTCTCTCTGTGAAGAACTTCCTCCTAACATCCAACCTGGACCTCCCCTGGCACAACTTGAGATTGTGTCCCCTTGTCCTGTTGCTGGTTGTCTGGAAGAAGAGACCAACCCCCACCTGGCTACAGCCTCCCTTCAGGTAGTTGTAGACAGCAATGAGGTCAGCCCTGAGCTTCCTCCAGGTTACACAACCCCAGCTCCCTCAGCCTCTCCTCACAGGGCTGTGTTCCAGGCCCCTCACCAGCTTTGTTGCCCTTCTCTAGACACGTTCCAGCACTCAGCATCTCTCTTGAATTGAGGAGCCCAGAACTGGACACAGTAGGAATCAGTGTATATGGCTTCTGCACCATTTACTGCTACGGGCACAAGAGCACGTAGCTCTCCCTCTCGAGCACTGCCCTCACTCTCCTTGGTAATAGTTTTACCTGTGCTAATTTTCAGGGCTGCAGCTTTGTAAGGCCAGTTTGCTCTTACGCTATGGGAGGATGCATCTGTGAATCATACTATCTTTTTGTAAGAATCTGTGGTCACTTCAGGAGCCAACTGAATTGGAGATGGCTTTTAGGGCTGGCATAGCAGAGAACGATCTGAATATATGGACTGTCGCAATTTAGACAATTCTGTGGGCTGTTCTCTTACAGGCATGAGCTGTGCAATCCCTTCTAGATAGGCATACCATTTTCTTACAGTAGCTTTCTGGGCAATTCCCTCTGGTGAAGGAGTTCCTTTGAGGATCACTCTTAGCGGAGGAAAAGGGCCTTGCACTGCAATATCTTGGGTAGTGCAAAGGTTTTTTGCTTCTTTGACAGCTGGGGTTAGGGAGAGGAGTCTCTTTTCCCACTCAGAGTACCTTTTTTTGGTCTCTTTGAATGTCGTAGAAGAGAAAAAGAGGGCTCTTATAGGTCCTCTGGGTCCCCTTTGGAATATCCCACAGAATGAGGCATGTTCCGAAAAGCCCCACTCAGCCTTTAGGGCATCTTGTGAGTGCAGAGGTTCCAGTTTCTGATGAGCCTTTAATTAATCTTTAAGAATTTTTAGGCTTTCTGAATGTCTTGGGGTCCAGACCCAGACTTTGTGTAACAGTCATGTTCTAGCTGGGACCCTTCTTCTGGAACGTGTCCAGAGAAGGGTGATGAAGCTGGTGAGAGGCCTGGAACACAGCCCTGTGAGGAGAGGCTGAGGGAGCTGGTGTTGTGTAGCCTGGAGAAGAGAAGGCTGAGGGGGGACCTCATTGCTGTCTACAACTGCCTGAAGGGAGGTTGTAGCCAGGTGGGGGTTGGTCTCTTTTCCCAGGCAACCAGCAACAAGACAAGAGGACACAGTCTCAAGTTGTGCCAGGGGAAGTATAGGCTGGATGTTAGGAGGAAGTTCTTCCCAGAGAGAGTGATTCGCCATTGGAATGGGCTGCCCAGGGAGGTGGTGAGGGAAGAGCAGTAGAGAAAAAAGAAGGGCATGAGATGCGCTAGCTGCATTGTAAGCATAAGCAAATTGCAGTGGTGGAATCAGAGCAGATGGAGATAGGACTGTGGGTGTTGCTGAGAGACTGAGTGGGGGAGAAGGAGTAAAAGGGTATATGTGTCTCAACAGTGAAGTTGAACTGAGACTGCTGGAGGTTTTAAGAATGTCAAGGGTTAAGGCTGTGGTGGTTGTTAGATGAATGACACTCCATATTAACTCCTCTCCCTTATTCCCAAACGTGGTAGTTTGAAGCTAGATAGAATGTTTTGGTGAGAAGAATTAGGTTATAGACTGTGGAAAGGAAACAGTGGTGATGTCTGCTTCACTCATAGGCTTGCTGAGATGTATAAGAACAAGAAAACAAACATAGATAACAGAGTTGCTCGCTGTCTGGGCTTTGGGCTGAACTTCTGTCTCTAACCTGCCGTTTGTGTGACTAATCCATCTGCTTCCTAATCCCCCAGCTGACCCTCCAAACTACCTTGAGCATAAGGCAAAGTCTGGGGTAAGGTAGAGGGGTGGAAGGAAGGTGGAAGGGTGGTTGTAAGCCCCTCCTGGAGACTTAGGTTTCTGGGAGGTCTGTTGTGTTTCTGTATTACTTTTTAACTTGTATATTTCTGTACCTAGCTGTATATATTATAAATATCTGCTTGTATACTGTGCTAAGATGTAAATAATAAGTTTCATTCAATTTCCAGAGCCACTGAGTCTAGTCTGGGTGATTTTCCAAAGTGTGAGGGGGTGGGGAACACCCAAACCATCACACCAAAGGAGAAAAAGAATAAGGGAGAGAGGCTTGTGAATTGGAAAAGAAAAATTAACCAGATTTAATGAAATTAATAACAATAAAAAGAAACATATGCAAGCATATACCAAACCAGTATGGAACCCAGCCCTCCTAGTGTCAGTTACATCACCATCACCACTGATGCTATAGATAGGCACTGGGGTGGTCCTATACTACTCTCAGTGGCAGATGGGAACTGGATTTGGGAACATATGAATTTGGATCAAAGGCAGAACAGAGTCCTCCTTGGATGCTGGCCATTGAGGAAGCGATCTTGACCCTTGTGATCCCTTGTCTTTATACTGAATATGATGTATATGGAATGGAATACGTTGGTAGTCAGTTTAGGTTCATCCAAATGGTGTGCTTCTGTTTGCAGGTGAGGCCTTTTACTTTCTGCACCCTCAGCACAGGACACAAGATTTAGCAGTGGCTTTGCATACCAGTTCTTGGTGCTAACTATAAACATTGAGTGTTACCATTGTGAAAAGCAGACACCAAACTGACTACATTTTTATGTATTTATTTGAACAGGCAATTCAATCCAAATTGAACTATCTGTAGAATACAGAGGTAGGGTAGAAGCCTACAGTTATTTTTAGCATTTAAAACTAATGTATTTCACCTGTATTAAATAGTAACTGAAGTCCTTGAACTACTAGCAGTTGCCTATCCAAAACTTAAATATTAAGAAAGTCCTTTTAGAACAGTGCTCATTTTGGGAATCATTGATAGAGAAACAGTTTATAAATAACAACAGTGAAATCCTTGTAACTTGTGAGGAAAAAAAACCCAGACTTTTTAAGGAAGAAGACAGTAAGTTTCTTCATGCCTTAATTCTTTCATGCCTCACAAGTACTTGGTTTGTCATCTCAGTTTTGAGTTTCTTGGCCATGGCTGCCAATATAGCACTCAAAATCCATTGAATCAAAATAATCATCGCGGAATACAGTAAGCTTTGTGTGAAATTTCTCCGAGCTGCATGTATATGCACTTTTAATCCTTTCCATAGTGAAAAGGCATTTGTGGCTTTATGAGATGTCTCTATGAAAAGCACTTGCACATCAAGTGATGGGCTTAGATACATCTGCTGTGGTAAATCCCATTCAGCTGAAGTTCTGAATCTGCAGATTCTGACAGCTTTTTATTCGCTGGTACAGCTGTTAGCATAGGTACACATGGTAGCAATGCTTAGAAGTACTACCTCTGAGTTCTTAAATTTGTATAAAGCAAAGAAATTCTTTACCTTCATTTGGCACTTTTAAGATAAGCTATGCTGGCTCTTGAAACTGTAATTTTAAATCTTCAACTACAAGGCTTTCTCTTTTTTTTTTGGTCTTTGTCAGAAATGCGGTGCCGTCTCTTAGGACCCTGAATCAGACAGCCTATTTAGGTGGAATTATTTCCTCTATGCATCCTCATCTCCATTTTTATACTGAGCATGCCAAAAGAGGCTAAACTTTTAAATCTCTGAAACTAAAAACTTCACTGAAGCACAGCATATCTGACCAGGATAAAAACTTCATGATGAGAAAGATTGGTTGTAAGACTGGAAACCAAATTACCTCTTGCTTCACACATCATTCAAATGTATGGACTTTCCGTAGCTCTTCTTTCAAACATTGTTCATTCTTCCCATTCCCAGAGGTTCCAGATTGATACATTCTGCATTTTCCATCCTGAGATTTTTCCTCAGTGTGCTAGTTTGAAGCTAGCTAGAATGTTTTGGTGAGCAGGATTAGATCACAGGCTGTGAAAGAGAAACAGTGGTGATGTCTGCTTCACTCATAGGCTTGCTGAGATGTATAAGAACAAGAACACAAACATAGATAAGGCATTCAGGCACAACTTGGGCTTTGAGCTGCATTTCTCTCTAACCTCACCTTCCGTCTCTCTGATTAATGCACTTGCTTCCTAACCCCCCTGGCCCACCCTCCATTCTTCCTTGGAGCACAAGGCAACGTCTGGAGTAAGGCTGAGGGGTCGGAGAAGGTGGAAGGGCGGTTGGGAGCCCCTCCTGGGGAAACAGGTTTCTTGGAGGGCTGTTGTGTTTCTGTATTACGTTTTACCTTGTATATTTCTGTAGATAACTGTATCTACTGTAAATATCTGCTTGTATATTGTGCTAAGCTGTAAATATAAGCTTCATTCAATATCCAGAGCCGGCTCAGTCTAGTCTGCGTGACTTCCAAAGTGTAGGGAGGCGGGGAATACCCAAGCTACCACACTCAGTGTCCCTGAGAAAATCACAGAATATATGTATTACAAAATATGTACATCTGGTTGGAAGACACCTCAAAGATCATCCAGTCCAACCCTCAACCCAGCACTGAAGGGTCAACACTAAACCATGCTCCTAAGCACCGGATCCACATGGTGCTTGAACACGCCTGGGGAAGATGAGTCCACCACCTCCCTCAGCAGACCATTGCAATGTTTGATAACCTTTTGAAGTGAAAAAATATTTCTTAACATCCAGCCTATACCTCCCTTGGCGTAGCTTAAAATTATTCTAGTCCTGTCACTTGTCAACAAGGAGAAAAGGATGATCTCTTCCTTGCTTCACCTCCCTTCAAGTAGTTGTAGAGAGTGATGAGGTCTTCCCTCAGCCTCCTCCTCTCCAGACTGAACAACTCCAGCTCCCTTTGATGCTCCTTGCAGGCCATGTGTTCCAGACCCTTCACCAGCCTTGTTGCCCTTCTCTGGACATGCTCCAAAATCTCAATGTCCTACCTATAGTGAGGGGCCCAGAACTGAACAGAAAGGGATCTGGGGGTGCTGATTGATACCTGCCTGAACATGAGACAGCAGTGTGCCCAGGTGGCCAAGAGAGCCAGTGGCATCCTGGCCTGCATCAGGAATGGTGTGGTCCGCAGGAGCAGGGAGGTCATTCTGCCCCTGTACTCTGCACTGGTTAGACCACACCTTGAGTACTGTGTTCAGTTCTGGGCCCCCCAGTTTANGGTGATACTGTGATACTGTGTGGTCTCACCAGTGATGAGTACGGGGGGATGATGGAGGTGGTGGAGTTGCTGTCCCTGGAGGTGTTCAAGAAAAAACTGTCCGAGGCATCTAGTGCCATGGTCTAGTTGATTGGATTAGAGCTGGGTGCTAGGTTGGACTGGATGATCTTGGAGATCTCTTCTAATCTGGTTGATTCTATGATTTTATGATCACCTCCCTATTCCTGCTGGCCACAGTGTTTCAAATACAAGCCAGCATGCCATTGGCTTTCTTGGCCACCTGGGCACACTGCTCGCGCATGTTTAGTCAGCTGTCAAACAATACCCCAGGTCCCTCCTTGTTCAATCATATTTAGAGGCTTAATCATTGTTTTGCTTTCTGAAGCTGTCAAGAACACTGTCAGTCTTAGTTGCCCTGTCTTTTTCCTACTTGCCATCTCTCCCTTTCTGTCACTCGTGTTCCTCTTTTCTGCAGTTTTAATGGCTAAGAGTGCTGGGTGTTTAGGGAAGAAATCTTTCCTCCCTAGTCTCGTTTCCTCTCCATCAACTCATTCCCTGAATCTGTGGTTGAGTCTTTCTTTGTCACATAAGATGACTTGCATAGAGTTTTATGGTGTTCTGTAAAACATGATCTCGTGAAGAAAAGAAGATCCTAAATTCTGTAAAGCATCACCATGAATTTATGTATTTTTAACATAACATTAGGTGTGGGTTTAGCATGTGCTTGTTCTCTTGTGTGCTTACCCACAGATGACTATACTCAGTGATTTACATAGGTTATACACAGGAAATTTGTGCACTGATTGTGAAATTAAGGAGCAGTGAAAACAGTCACTACTGTGTGACTTCATAACGTATTCCTTTGCACCTCTTAGGCCTTTCTTATATCTGTGTCTGTATTTTGTAGAGAACAGACAAGAAGTATGTTGTGGAGAAGAAATAGTTACAGAAGAAGTGCTCAGTATTTTCAAATGCATAGGAAGAAATTTTAGGTTAATGATGCTGCAATCTTTTTTTCTGTTGATAAAATCAGATTTGGCCCTGTTAAAAAGAGTGGGTTATTATTTTCTTGCGTAAGGGTGGCTGACTGGGGTAAAGGCAGGCATGGGGAGAAGGGTTTCAATTTGTGCTGGGGGAGGTATGGGCTGGATGTTAGGAGGAAGTTCTTGCCAGAGAGAGTGATTGGCATTGGAATGGGCTGCCCAGGGAGGTGGTGGAGTCACCGTCCCTGGAGGTGTTCAAGCAAAGCCTGGCTGAGGCACTTAGTTCCATGGTCTAGATGACTGGATAGGGCTGGGTGCTAGGTTGGACTGGATGATCTTGGAGGTCTCTTCCATCCTGGTTGATTCTGTGATTCTATGATACTTCTCTGCTGCTGTTTCCCGGACAGTGCCATGTAGTACTGTGTAACTCTCTTAAAGGAAATTGCTCGCAGTGGAAACAGCCAAAGAGGTGCAAGTGGGCAACCAGCTCCAGAGCTGGAGTGGTATTAGAAGACTTCTTTGTTTCTCCTAGGAATGTAGGTGAGAAATCTCTTGCTTTATTTCTTTTGCTTTGCTGCAACATATGTACTGCTAGCATTAATGGTTGTTTTGGGTATGAACAGCAATGATGTAATGACACCATAAAACCTTTTTATTTGACATTAATGGAAGCAAACTTTGTACCTGCAGTTGATGGTATGGATGTGTAATACTTCCACTGATTGCAACAATTTATCTGCTCCTAAATTTCTTGAGGAGTTTCTTGAAATATTCAATTAACTGATAAGCATAGTGGGGTATAAACTTAATGATGTTGACATACTTTATGCAAAAATTACACACAGACTATATTGTGGGATTTGAGACTTCGTTTTACTTAAACTTGAGAATGATTATATTCTCACAGATTAAGGTTGTTCTGTTATTTGATGGTCTGTTTTGAAGACATAGTTATGCATCATCCTGGTAGAAGAATGACTACCAGTTGCTAAGGTATTTTACCATGGCTATCATAGCATAGCTACTTTGCACATCTGGGAAGGATTTGGAAATATTTAGTTCAGTCTCATTAACAGACTCCAACGCTGTGACTTTCAGAAAGGAAGGAATGATATTACCTATGGTAAAAATATAAATCACTTGACAGTTGCAAACATAGAATCATAGAATCAAGCAGGTTGGAAGAGAACTCCAAGATCATCTAGTCCAGCCTATCACCCAGCCCTGTCCAATCAACTAGACCATGGCACTAAGGGCCTCAGCCAGGCTTTTCTTGAACACCTCCAGGGACGGTGACTCCACCACCTCCCTGGGCAGCCCATTCCAATGCCAATCACTCTCTCTGTGAAGAACTTCCTCCTAACATCCAACCTATACCTTGCCTCCTCCGGCACAACTTGAGACTGTGTCCTCTTGTTCTGTTGCTGGTTGCCTAGGAGAAAAGACCAACCCCCACCTGGATACTTCCACATCTTTATTCTTTCAAGTGTAATGTAAAATGACTGGGGAACAAGTTCTTTAAACATGTATTTCGTTGACCAGCTAATTTGATATTGACAGTTTTCTGGGGGCTGTTGAAATTAAAGATTTACACAAATTAGTCATTCAAGCTGTATTGGCAAGCAACTAGATGACAACTGGCAATGTTTACCTTTAGTGGAATGGGTAGTGGCCTAGCCTTCACTCACTTGTAGTTGATACTATCAACAAGATAGTAATTGAATAAGGGTGTGTGTGTTCTGAGAATATGAATGACCCATGGTCTCAGCTGCATTTGTTTAAAATCTATTGGAATTTTCCCAAACCTGCAATTAGGAGCATTTCAAAATCTACCCAGAAAAAGCATTTTTAAAACAGTCCTAATGACATGAAGGTCTACTGCCCTCACTCTAGTAGGGAGGTTTCTGTAAGTAACAAACATAGTGAATCATAGAATCAGCTGGGTTGGAAGGGACTTCCAAGATCATCCAGTCCAACCTAGCACCCAGCCCTGTCCAGTCAACTAGACCATGGCACTAAGTGACTCAGCCAGGCTTTTCTTGAACACCTCCATGGACGATGACTCCACCACCTCCCTGGGCAGAGCCCATTCCACTGGCAAATCACTCTCTCTGTGAACAGGCAAGGAACTTTGTTCTTTTGCTTGTATTGGAAAGTAGCATAATGGTAGTCTGTTCAAGAGTGCTACACATTTCACCTGGTTTCTTTCATTACATACTATAGTATCTTACAGTATTCTATTTTTATTTTTTTTTTTAATCTAACCTTTGAAAAACCTGGAACAGTGTTCCAGTAGCTGCAAGTCCACATGAAATCTTTTATCACTGGATCACAGGATGTCAGGGATTGGAAGAGACCCAAAGGGATCATCGTGTCCAACCCCTCTGTCAGAGCAGGAATATACAAACCAGCTCAGGTTACAGGGGAACGCATCCAGACAGGCCTTGAAAGTCTCCAGAGAAAGAGCCTCCACAACCTCTCTGGGGAGCCTGTTCCAGTGCTCTGTGACCTTTACAGTAAAGAAGTTCGCCTTTGTGTTGAGGTGGAATTTCCTGTACTTCAGCTTGCATCCATTGCTCCTTGTCCTGTCACAGGGAGCAAGTGAGCAGAGCCTGTCCCCCCTCTCCTGATACCCAGCCCTCAGGTGTTTATAGACATTTATCAAATCCCCTCTAAGTCTCTTCTCTTCTCCAGACTAAACAGCCCCAGATCTCTCAGCCTCTCCTCATAAGCCATGCCCTCCACTCCTTTAATCATCCTCGTAGCCCTCTGCTGGACCCTCTCCAGCAGATCCCTGTCCCTCTTAAACTGGTGAGCCCAAAACTGCACACAGTATTCAAGATGAGGTCTCATCAGGGCAGAGTTGAAGGGGAGGAGAACCTCCCTTGGTCTGCTGGACACACTCTTCTTAATACACCCCAGGATCCCATTTGCCTTCTTGGCCACAAGATTTTTATATTTTTTAATGTGAATCACTGATTTTTCTGAGGAAGGTTTGATTGCTACTGCTCAAAAATCTAGTTGATTTGCAGCAGCAGTAGTTATTTTCTTGTTAGAGAAAATTGTAGAAAACATATTTATCTATTTTGTAAAGTAGCAATCAGAGAACTTTTTAGCTGTTCTCTGTTTCTGGATGTTATTTATGGGGTGGAGCAGGAAATAAATCAGTGCTGAGATCCTAGCTAATGACTAGCTTTTCTGTAATTTTAAAGGTTATAAAAAGCAAATTATTGGGCAGGGCTATTTTATTCAGAGTGACCTAATGTTCATGGTAATCTACTCTTTTGACCACACGGAATAGCATTAGAGTTTTAAGAGCTAATCATTTTCAGTACAAATGTTTTGAGAAATGAGCATTCACCTCCACATTTGCATGCAGGCCAGGAAGATGATTTCTTTTAAAGATTGGAAGTGAAAGTGAATAGTGACAGCCCTTAAAATTCAGTTCTGATTTGCTCAGTTTGTGAAATGTTTAGCCCTTTGTTTTTTGTATTACGTATTTCTTCCCAAAGAGAGTGATTGGCATTGGAATGGGCTGCCCAGGGAGGTGGTGGAGTCACCATCCCTGGAGGTGTTCAAGAAAAGCCTGGCTGAGGCACTTAGTGCCATGGTCTAGTTGACTGGATAGGGCTGGCTGCTAGGTTGGACTGGATGATCTTGGAGATCTTTTCCAACCTGGCTGATTCTATGATTCTGTTCTTTTTTTTGGTGTATCTGAATAACTTAAATTTCTTCTATGTATTTTGGGAAATCTGAAATTTGGCCAGAAGGAGAGAAACTGCCTGAGAGGCAACACTGAGTGTTTCAATGTTTTGAAATCTGCTGTTTCTCTTTATACTCTAAGTGCCTTGCTATTGGAGGCTGCTGTGGTGGAGGGGAATTCTGCCCTTATCGCCCGTTTGTGGCGAAGGGAAGAAATCAATGGGTGCGAGATAGTTATATAAAAATATATGTTTATTAAACTCAATATTCTTAACTCTCAACACCCCCCAACCACTGTCTTAAATATTGTTCATTCACGGTTATGGGTCGACCTTATGGGCTAATATCACAATAAATGGCTTACTAAGAACTCTATTCCAATGACTGGCATTCAACTATTAACAGACTATTAACAGAGAGAGTTTTCCCCGCGGCTCAGTTCCGCTTGGGGTCAATATACCACCTGCCCAACGGAGTGGGCTGAAACACCTTCTGCCCTTTGGCAAGAGATTACAAATATTACAGAGGCTTCAAAGTATTTACTAACAATTCTGGTTAGTTATCAATAATTATCAATCACCCTCCGGGGTTATATCAACTGCCTATTTACCTAAGGTCCAAACCTCTGGGAACTATGCCCGTGGACCTGTGAGGCTGGAAATCTTCCCGGTGTGAGGGGAAATAGGAATCTTCCCGTTTCTAGGGGATATTAGTGATCCTCCCGGCTTCTGGGGGAAAGGATGTAGTCTTCCCAGCTATCTGGGGGAAATCAATACAGTCTCTACCTCCTTCTCCTGGCGAGGATACCTTCTGCCTTGTCTCCTGGTTCCTCCTGGAAGCTTGGTCCGGGAACTGCTGCGGGACCGGTGGCAGGACCTCTGTTGCTGGAGAATGGGTGCTGTGCAGCACGGTTCTCACCCTGGCTGTCAGGTCGATCGCGCCTCTGGTCTGCTCCTGGTGGCTTGGCAGCTTTGGCTCTTACCAGGCTGAAGCAATGGGCATACACGGCTAGCTGGAGTCTGTGCTCCTCAGATATATAGACAGTGCAGGATCGAATGTCCTGATTAGTTCACCTCGGCTGGCTGGCTGGGAGATTCTATCTCCATATCAGCATGAGCAAATAGGCCGGTGACACAAAGTAACAGACAATAGTTGTGCCCAAGTCTAAGTATAAGCGATCGTGAGGACAGGGCCTCAGCGTGAGTGTGAGAGAGGAGAGAAGCAAGCTCTGGCGAGCTGGAGAGAAGCGAGCTAGAAGCGCTCTCTCTGGATAGAAGCGAGCTCTGTAGATGGAAGCTCTGGGACACGTGTGCGCTCTCATTTATAAACTATGGGCCGAGATCAATTGGCCCAATTGGCCATTATTGACCAATCGGTTTGGCAGACAGCCAAACATCACCAAAATAGGCGAATTCACTATGCCTTATACCTCCATAAATGGAGAGAGCATAGGCTGGGCCACACGCTCAGTGTGGGCTTATGCAACCTGTTTACTACACAGGCCTTAGCAGGGCCGGGGCCAGGCAGACACCATGGCACCTTGGCCTTTTGTGCCTTTTATGCCTTTTAATGTGTTTACCCGTTTTGGGCTTGTTTACCCCTGGTTTGGGGAGGAACATGCCTGGGCATGCAAAGCAAAGTGAGGCATAGAATGAGCCTATTTTTCGGGCCTATGGGCCCTCCACAACAGCTGCATCTGTCTCTGTGGAGAAATGCAGGCACATTTGGTTTAGTTTCATACACATCTGTAAGTACATAAATGTTCCTCAGGCAAAATGCTTGTTAACCTTTAATGCTTTATCATTATGATAGTGTAAATGTTTGCTCATATAAACGACTAGAAATCTAATGTGTTCAAACAAGAACTCTAATAAAATGTGGGGTGGTTTTTTTTGATAGGTTACATCTGAGCCTTTTTACAACTGAAGGTTAAAACATCAATAAAAATAGAGTGGAACAATGCAACTTTCAGTATTTTGATGCCTCCCACCTCCCTGCACAGTAATAGAATGAATGATTCGAGATGATTAAAGAATCTCCTAAAGTAACAATTTATTCCAGTAGTAGAAAGGCAGCAGTGCTGGTTACAAGAACAGATGGTATTAAACTGGCATTACACACCTAAGCAATGCCATAACGAAGGTGCGGATTGTGTGCTTGTTATGCTTTGTGCCCTTGTGCATCAGCAGCCTGAGATAGCCTCTAGTTGCATAATCACTTCTACATTTCTTTCTCCGCACAATCCTGTCTCACTCAGTGGACAGGTGATACTCACTAAGATACTCATCAGTCTTGGTCTGGTCATTCAATGTGCACCTCAAGCCCCAGCTATTAATTTCTGTGTGGACTTCTCTGTGGTGCTCATTGCTGTAACATTTGAGGACCTCACAAATTTCAACACCCTTTCAAAGTCATGCATGATCTGGAAAGTACAAGAATGAGGTGATTCTCCCCCTTTGCTCTTGTCAGACCCCACTTGGAGTACTGTCTACAGTTCTGGAGCCCCCAACACAAGAAGGACATGGAGCTGTTGGAGTAAGTCCAAAGGAGGGCTACAAAGATGATCAGAGGGCTGCAGCACCTCTGCTGTGAGGACAGGCTATGAGAGTTGGGGCTCTTCAGTCCGGAGAAGGGAAGGCTTCAAGGAGACCTTGTAGTAGCCTTCCAGTATTTGAAGGGGGCCTACAGGAAAGCTGGGGAGGGACTATTTACAAGGTCTTGTAATGACAGGACAAGGGATAGTGGGTTTCAACTGGCAGAGGAGAGATTCAAACTGGATGTTAGGAAAGGGTTTTTTACAGTGAGGGTGGTGAGACACAGGAACAGGTTTCCCAGGGAGGTTGTGGCTGCTCTCTCCCTGCAAGTGTTCAAGGCCAGTTTGGATGAGGCCTTGAGTGACCTGTTCTAGTGGGAGGTGTCCCTGCCTATGACAGGGGGTTGGAACTAGGTGATCTTTAAGGTCCCTCCCAACCTAAACCATTCTATTCTATGATTCTAATATAGAATCACAGAGTCATAGAATGGGTTGGAAGGGAACTTCATGGATCATTTAGTCCAACCCTTTTGCCATGGGCAGGGATATCTTTAACTAGATTGAGTTACTCGAAGTCCCACCCAATCTGACCTTCAGTATTTTAGTGATTGAACATCCACAACTTCTGTGGTCAGCCTATTCTTTTGTGACTCCTGTGGTGTCTCTTCAACTTCATTTCTTTATATCCAGTTTTAATCTACCCTCTTTAAAGCTGTTGCCCCTTGTTCTATCAGCACAGTGTGACAACTGTGTCATTATTAGTGGTAAAAACCCTCTCTCCGTCTTTCTTATAAGCCTCCTTTTAAATACTGAAATGCCACAATAAGATCTCTCCAGAGCCATCTCTTCTCTAGGCTGAACAACCTCAGCTCTCTCAGTCTTTCTTTACAGGAGAGGTGTTGCAGCCCTCTGATAATTTTCACGGCTCTCCTCAGAACCTGTTCTAATAAGTCCATGTCTTATGCAGGAGACTGGGAAGGGAGAGAGAGAATCATCTCCTTTGACATGCTGGCCACCCTTCTTTGTAGGCAGCCCAAGAGACAATAGGCTTTCTTGACTGCTATCACACATTGCTGGCTTATGCTCCATTTATCATCCACCAGTGGTCCCCAAGTCCTCTACAGGGCTGTTCTCGATCCAATATGACAGATTAGAAGGAAAAATGCTGTGTTTTATTAGTGATTGACCCTTTACCTTTCAGTGTATCCCCTAGGTTAGCACAGAACACAGTTTTAGACACTTGGAGACATGTCAAACTTCCCACAGCATCTGGCTTTTGAAGATGATGTTTTTTATTGCCTCTATTTCAGACTCAGAAGAATAGATTTAGTCTTGCCTGAAGAAGACTCCAATTAAACCACAGACAGAAAGATAAAAAAAGAGAAGGTGGGTAAGGAAAGGAGATTGTGAAGAGGGAGGCAAGAGAAATAAAAAGCATTAGGTTTCATGTTCAGGACCTCTGCCCTTGTTCAATTCCACTTTGTCTGTAGGGTGGATATTTCCTAATCAGAGGCCAAGGCAAGATTTCTCTCAAGATGGTAGAAAACATTCCCAGAGTATAAGTGTACACAGAGTCATGTCTAGGCACATAAAAGAAAACTTACTGGCAGAACTTGAATATTAGAAACCTTAAATAAAGCTTCTCATTAATTCTACATTTTAGCAAACTTCCATTGTCCAGACTTTATCCCTAATCAGATCAGCATGCAGCTGGTGGAAAGTTGTGAGCAGCACAGTGTGTGAACTAGCTTTGGCCTCTATAGAGCTTAGAGCAGCAGTAACAGTAAGAAAAGATGTGAAGAGAAATTATATGTTGACACTCCCCTCTCCTGTCAGTAGGGTGAAAAAGTATAATACATCAAGCTCAGTGACTTTGTAGTTGAGACAGAAGAATAGTTGGTTCTAAGTCCAGAACTCCAAGTAGGTGTTTATCTGGTAGTGGGGGCAGCGTGCTCAGCAGAGGGAGCTGATGTGTCAGCCACCAAACCCAAAGAACCTTGGCAAGCCAGAGTGTAATCATGGGTGCTTTGTTTCAATAAAATGTTGGTTTGATTGACAATAGCTGAAGGCCTTGCTAAATTCTGGCTGCCTTAGAGGACTGTTACCATGCATCAGGTTTGGTTCTTCAAACTTAGAATTACAGAACAGAATTGTTTTGGTTGGAAAAGATACTAGGAAACATTTATTTACTGAAAGGGTTATCAATCATTGGACTGCTCTGCCCAAGGCAGTGGTGGAGTCACTGTCCCTGTAGATCTTTAAAGAGCCTGTGGACCTGGAACTTGAGGACATGGTTTAGTATTGACCCTTCAGTATTGAGTTAAGGGTTAGACTGGATGATCTTTGAGGTCACTTCCAACCAGATACATATATTCTGTGATTCTGAGTATTTTTTCTGGTCAAATTTCTGGTTCAAAATTTTGTTTATCAAGAAGTCATTCTGTTAAATCCCTCTGTCATACTGTGATATGTAGCAGCTCTCTTGCCACTCCTTCTGGCAACTCTTAGTGCCTAGTCATAGAATCATAGAATCAACCAGGTTGGAAAAGACCTCCAAGATCATCCAGGCCAACCTAGCACCCAGCCCTGTCCAAGCAACTAGACCATGGCACTAAGGGCCTCATCCAGGCTTTTCTTGAACACCTCCAGGGACAGCAACTCCACCACCTCCCTGGGCAGCCCATTCCAATGGCAAATCACTCTCTCTGTGAAGAACTTCCTCCTAACATTCAGCCAAGATCTCCCCTGGCACAACTTGAGACTGTGTCCCCTTGTTCTATTGCTGGTTGTCTGGGAGAAGAGACCAACCCCACCTGTCTGCAGCCTCCCTTCAGCTAGTTGTAGACAGCAGTGAGGTCCCCCCTGAGCCTCCTCTTCTCCACGCTAAACACCCACAGCTCCCTCAGCCTCTCCTCATAGGACTGTGTTCCAGGCCCCTGACCAGCTTCGTTGCCTTCCTCTGTTGCCTGTCCTGACGCAAACAGATGTAGAAGGAGTGTGCTGTTTGTAAGAGTGAGGAAAAGTGCAAAACCCAGGATGCTCTCCTCAGTCTTTTTGAAAGCTGAAAGGTGTGTCTCTTTTGAGGGATTGGTAGTGCTTGAATGATACCATGTTGTCGTATTTAATTAATAGAAAATCTTCATCTCCCAGCTCTTTTGCATTTTAGAGATGTAGGTTATATTTCTTAGTTTTATACAGAAAGAGTGATTTCCTTTTGACAATTCCTAAGAGATTCTTATCTTTGTGTGATTAGGAGTTGCATGAATAACAACATAGCATTTATTTTGTGCCTGATAGAACTGTTGTTAGTAATCACAACATCAAGGTATCTTGTATTTATAGCATTTTATTATTCCTGTGAGAGTGTCATCATGAAATTATTATGGAAAGACTTATCATTAGGTAAAAATATTTTCAGATATGCATTGCAGAAAATGCTTTTAGTGCCATCACAACAATTCAGGAAAGAAGCAAGCCTTCAATCTCTGCAAGTAAATCTGACAAGGAAGTAACCCTTAGCTTCTTTAAACAAGATCTCCAGCTGTAAACTTCCATGGAGTTTGCATGAAGAGTTCAGTGTAATTTAAAAAGAAGGCAATGCCTGTTTCAGTATTCTTATTATGCTTTTGTAGCTTTATAAATGACTTTTCTTTTTGTGTCATGACTAAGATCAAAGGAGTAACTTGGTTAAGCACCTTAGACTTTGCTCCTTTCAAAACTAGCCTCTAAAAAGTGACTAAAGTCACGAAAAGAAAACTCATCCAGAACTGTACACAGCTGCCAGAAGTATTTCTGGAATCACTGGGTGCTGAGAGAGTGTTCAGGGCAGCCCTGGCAACAGTGATCATGACGTGGTGGAGTTTAGTGTTATACGTGTTAGAAGCAGGGCAATAAGTAGGACTACAACCCTGGACACAGGGCTGAATTTGTACTCTTCAAAGATCTACTGGCAGGAATCCTATGGGCTAGCACTCTGGAAGGTAAAGGAGTCCAAGTCAGTCACTTTTTACCCTGGCAACCACGGTAACCATAACCATAGCAACCACGGTAAACAAGGCAACTAGGGTTACCATAGAAACCAGAGTTGCCATGGCAATTATGGTTACTATGGCAATGATGGTTACCATGGCAACCGTGCTTACCATAGCAACAATGGTTATCATAGCAACGACGATTACAATAGCAATGGCGGTTACCATGGCAACAGTGGTTACCATAGCAATGGTGGTTACAACGTCAACCACAGTTACCATAGCAACGGCGCTTACGATGGCAACTATGCTTACCATAGTAACCATGGTCACCATTGTTACCATGGCAATGGATGTTACCATACCAATGGGTGTTGCCGAATGAACCATGGTTACCATAGCAACCATGGTTACC